>MU696394.1:74050-119171 GCA_026770625.1 Nicotiana glauca | reverse complement strand
AACCTAATAGAATCATGAAAATACTTCAGCTACAATCCCAATGCCTTTCACAGAAGGTCTTTCTAGCCGTAGAATAGTAAAATATCACATTTGGCGTATTAGGAATTTCCAACAATTCGTGCAAAAATGAATAACGGAGCTTAGCCTTAACATACCTTTCCAACGAACGTCTGAATGCCTGTAGTTCCTTCACGAAAGTTGTTCCTTACGTCCTAAGCTTCGAAAACACTATATATATATATATATATATATATATATGCAGCTTATACGCACCTATAAATAGTTCACAATTGAGTTTAAATCGACAGATTCACCATATAACCCTAACTTGACGAAACGTCCGTAGAACTATGTAAAAACGATCATAAAAGAGTCCCAAGATGATTACCTTGACAAAACAAATATAAAGCCTGAAGAACCAGCAAGAAAAACAAATTCCTATCTTCCAAAAATAGCTCCAAACACAGCTAATAGAAGGGGGAAACGATTGCAAAGCGTAGAGAATGAGTTTCTAGGCACGGGGGCAAACTTTAACGGTAAAAATCATTAAAAACGTACCTTTATCACTCAAGAACACCATGAAACCCTCTCTTCAGCTTGCTGACTGTTTTGGGACTGAAATGAAATATTTTGAGGTCTTTAAAGTCGAGTTTACCGACTTATACCACTTGTTTGACCCGACCCGGTTCGCGACCCGATTAGCCTGGACAGTCTGGGTAAAACAGTCATAACATTTTACTCCAGTGTCCGTTTGATGTGAAGTTTTTTTGGTTGAAAACTAGACTCGTAGACCTTCGATTTGATAGGTTGTGGGTCTCATAACACTTTATATATTGGAATAAATGATTTGATACATTTGACCCAAAATTAAGAAAAATTTGTTAGAGAAATTTACGATAACTTTTGCCGACCTTTATTTTGCAACTTGCTTGACTCAAAAAACATAACATGTGACCAGTGTGATGTTATACCCAATCATATATATCTAATATAACCATGCCACATTACATATATTATGTAAGAGAAGAGAAAAAAACATGGGGTCTCACAGTCTCCCCCCCTTAAGAACATTCGTCCGCGAATGGGTCAAGTCAATTCCTTGGTTTTATTTCTTTTTCGCTAATACGTTATTTGTGAGGATATATTTGTTTCATTTGCAAAGAATAAATCAAATGCTGAAAATTCCAACTGCTAGGCTTCATATAGCTATCTCGCAATAAGAAATTTAAATTGCACTTTCAAGTCATTCAAAATTCAATTAAGTTGCTGTAAAGAAATAATTGCCAATTATTTAAATGCGACTCACCTTAAGTCGTAAATAGGTGGGGGTACTTCGTCCTCATTTCCTCCTCAGCTTCCCAGGTCATTTCCTCGATATTGTTATTTCGCCATAACACTTTCACGGAAGCCATTTCTTTAGTTCGAAGCTTTCTTACCTATCGATCTAAAATAGCTACCGGTACCTCTGCATAAGATAAGTCTTCATCAATGTGAATATCCTCAATGGGCGTAATATGTGAAGGATATCCAATGCACTTTCGCAACATAGATACATGAAATACGGGATGGACTGCTTCCAATTCTGAAGGAAAATCAAGCTCGTATGCCACCCTACCAATCCTCCGAATAATCTTATACGGTCCAACATACCTGGGGCTGAGCTTCCCCTTCTTTCCAAATCACATGACATCCTTCATAGGCGATACTTTCAGGAAAACCCAATCTTCCACATCAAACTTTAAGTCTTGTCGTCGAATATCTGCATAAGACTTCTGCCGACTTTATGCTATACGCAGCCGGTCTCTAATAAGTTTTACCTTTTCCATTGCTTGATAAACTAAATTAGGACCCAGTAACTCTGCTTCCCCGACCTCGAACCAACCGATCGACGACCTACACTTTTGCCCATATAGTGCTTCGTAAGGGGCCATCTGAATACTAGCTTGGAAGCTATTATTATAAGCGAACTCAATAAGAGGTAGATGATCATCCCAACTTCCTTTAAAATCTAGCACGCAGGCACGTAACATATCCTCAACAGTCTGAATAGTACGCTTTGCCTGTCCATCAGTTTGCGGATGAAAAGCGGTGCTAAGATTTACCTGCGTGCCTAGACCCTTCTGAAAAGATTTCCAAAAATATGCTGTAAATTGAGACCCTCGATAAGAGATAATAGATAATGGCACTCCGTGAAGGCGAACAATCTCTGGAATGTAAAGCTTGGCATAATCCTTAGCTGAATATGTTGTCCTGACTGGCAGGAAATGAGAAGATTTTGTAAGCCTATCAAGAATTACTCAAATAGGATCATACCTCTGTGGAGTGCGAGGCAAACCAGTGATGAAGTCCATATTTATCATGTCCCATTTCCATAATGGAAGTTCAGTAATACTGAGTTAGGCCTCCAGGCTTCTGATGTTCGGCTTTAACTTGTTGGCAGTTGGGACACTAGGCTACAATCTGTGCGATATCTTTTTTCATTCCATTCCACCAATAGATCTGTCGAAGGTCCTGATACATCTTTGTCGCTCTGGGATGAACTGCATATCTAGAATAATGGCCCTCCGAGAGAATCTTGGCGTGGAGCTCTCCGACTGTCGGTACACATAAGCGGACCTGGTATCTAAGGACTCCATCTCTAGTTAGCTCAAATAAAGGTTGTCGCTGCTGTGGAATACTTTCCCTCAGTTTTATAAGCTCAGGATCCTCGCGTTGTCGCTCTTTCACTTCAGTAACAAAAGAAGGTTTTGCCGTATTCTGAACGAGAATGCATCCACCCTCTGCATCTACCAAACGCACCTACAAACTAGCTAGCTGGCATAGGTATTTGGTCATCTTGACCTTATCAACTTTAACATGGCTTAGACTGCCCATGGACTTCCGGCTAAGGGCATCAGCAACAATATTAGCTTTGTCGGGATGATATAAAATATCAACATCATAGTCCTTTAGTAATTCTAGCCATCTTCTTTGTCGTAGGTTCAACTCCCTCTGTTTAAATAAATACTGAAGGCTTTGGTGGTTGGTGAAAACATCAATATGAACCCCATATAGATAATGCCGCCAAATCTTTAGGGCGAAGACAACTGCGGCTAACTCAAGATCGTGCGTAGGATAGTTCTGTTCATGTTTCCGCAACTGTCTGGAGGCGTACGCAATAACCTTACCATGCTGCATAAGAACACAACCTAGGCCAATCCTCGAGGCATCACAATATACAACATAACCCTCGGTGCCATCCGAAAGAGTCAAGACAGGTGTCGTCGTAAGTCTTTTCTTTAGCTCCCGAAAACTTTGTTCACATGCCTCAGTCCATTGAAACTTAGATCCCTTATGTGTCAGTTTCGTCAATGGTGCAGAGATAGAGGAAAATCCCTCCACGAACATTCGGTAATACCCTGCCAAGCCTAAAAAGCTACGAACCTCCATCGGATTCAAAGGCCTCGGCCAAGTCATCACAACTTCAATCTTTTGGCCAACCTTGATACCATCACCGGTAATAACATTACCAAGAAAAGATATAGAAGTTAGACAAAATTCACATTTAGAGAATTTAGTGATGTGAGGGGAGAAACTTCTCCAGAAACAACACTGAAAACTGCTCCCAAGTCAGGGCTAGCGATCCGGCTGGTCTAGCTATGTAATAATCCCTCCACTAAGTCTTGGCGGATCCAGACAAGCGAAATGTAGCAAAGTCGACCCCATTGGTCTAAACAATCCCCTTGTTTCGAAGAACCTCGTGGCAACTGTATAGATAATCCTAAGGATCCTCGGTAGATGCACCGGTGAAGGTAGTAGTAAAGAGCTTGGTGAACTTGTCTAGTCTCCATAAAGCATCGGTAGACATGGCTGCACGCTCGCCGGTCTGGGCTACCTCACCCAGTTGTACTGCTCCAACTGGCTGAGCCGCTAGAGTCTGAATCTGAGGAGCTACCTGCTCCGGAGTGCGAGTAGCAAGAGTCTGGGATCCTCTTCCAGCCTGAGAGACGGTTGGTGCTACAGGAAGTAAACCTGCCCTGGTGACACTCTCCATAAGGCCCACTAGACGGACCAGAGCATCCTGAAGAACCGGGGTGGCAATAAAACCCTCTGGGACCTAAGCTGGGCCCACCGGAACTGCTGGGGCTGGAACTTCATCATCAAAATCAACCTGAGGCTCTGCTAAGGGTGTTGCTGCCCTGGGCTAAGCTCTGCCCCTGCCTCGGCTTCTAGCACAGCCTCGGCCTCGCCCTCTGCCCATCGTGGGAGCTGCTGGGGGCTCAGATTACTCATCGATAGATGAGGAAGCGCGTGTTCTCGCCATCTGCGAAAGAACATAGTAGAAATTCAATTAACACTGAGAAACCAAACTGCACGACAAGAAAGAACAAATGTGAAACTTTTCCTAACTCTGTAGCCTTTGGGGATAAATACAGACGTATCCGTATCGATCCCTCAGACTCTACTAAGCTTGTCCGTGAATTGTGAGACATATGTAACCTAGAGCTCCTATACCAACTTGTCACGACCCGGATTTTCCACCCTCAAGAGCCGTGATGATGCCTAATCGTAGAAGCTAGGCAAGCCACAGACTTAAAATCTTTAAACTCTTTTGTTTTTAATTCATTTTTAACCAATTAAATTAACAGAAAATAAATAATTAAATAATAGCAGAATATAAAATTTAGCAGAAGTATTAAATAAATATAAAATCGAATCATCTTGAAAGCCAACATGCCTCTAACTAGAATCTGGTGTCAAAACATCCACGGACTGTCTAGGATTACTACAAATAAGTGTTTGAAAGAAAAGAACATAGTCTGTCTCGAGTACAAATGACAACAGAACATAAAACTGAAAGAAGAGATGACGGACCTGCGAACGCCAGTAGGGCTACCTTAGAGTCTTGGTGGACAGAAGGATGGCTCCCGATCTACTGCTGATGATCAAACACTACTCCGGGATCTGCACACAGTGCAGATTGTAGTATTAGTACAGCCGACCCTATGTGCTGGTAAGTGCCTGGCCTAACCCCGGCGAGGTAGTGACGAGGCTAGGACCAGACTCTATATAAACCTATGCAGTTATATATATACAACGGAAAGATAGACGAAAATAAATAAGATAAAGCTGGGGAGGGGATCATGCTTTGCGGATAGCAGATAATACAGAACCTCAAGAGAATAACAAGGAAATCAACAATTTAACTCTAACACGGATAATGATAAATAAAGGCATATTTCACTTTCCGTTCATATCTCGTTGCAGGCGTGCAACCCGATCTCATTTCATCAATCTTGTGGTTGGCGTACCACCCGCTCCCATTTCATCAATCTCGTGGTAGGCATACCACCCGCTCCCATTTCATCATAAATCGTGGTAGGCGTACCACCCGCTCCCATTTCATCAATCTCGTGGTAGGCATACCACCCGCTCCCATTTCATCATAACTCGTGGTAGGCGTACCACCCGCTCCCATTTCATCACAACTCGTGGTAGGCGTATCACCCGCTCCCATTTTATCATAATTCGTGGTAGGCGTACCACTCGCTCCCATTTTATCATAATTTGTGGTAGGCATACCACCCACTCCCATTTAATCATAATTCGTGGTAGGCATACCATCCGCTCCTATTTCGTCATAACTCGTGGTAGGCGTACCGCCCGCTCCCATCTCAAGCCAACAGAAAATCACAATAAACTCTCGGCAAGGGAACAAAAGCAGTATAACAATATTCCCGGCAAGGGAACAACAATATCAAACAACAATCCCGGCAAGGAGGAATCAACTATAATTAATCCTAGCTCAACTCCTACTCAGCTCAATTAATACCAATACTCCAGCATAAATAAAGTCCACGAAAATAAACTAAATCTTTACTCAATATCAAGAGTCATCAATTAAAGCATCCGAAGTGTAATTTAAGAACACAATAACTATCAATTTAAGACTCACTGTCATGCTCGATACCAACGTATAGATACTCGTCACCATGCCTATACGTCATACTCAACAAGAAGCAAATAAAAAATATGACTCAACTCCTAATCCCTCAAGCTAGGATTAGACCAGGCACTTACCTGGATGCCTTGAACACAACTCAAGTCTTAATTATAGCTTTAACCCTTGAATACACCACCAATTCGCTCGTATCTAATCACAAATTACTTAATTACATCAATAAACAATAAATGAATCAACCCCAATGCATGAAAAAGAGTTTTCTAAAGTTTTACCCAAAAAGTCAAAAATTACCCCGGGCCCACATGGTCAAAACCCGAGGTTCGAACCACAACTCGATTACCCATTCCCCCACGAACTCAAATATATAATTTGTTTTGAAATCAGACCTCAAATTGAGGTCCAAATCCCCAATTTTTAAAAAACCTAGGTTCTATCCAAAAAACCCAATTTCCCCCATGAAAATCTTTGATTTTTAGGTTGAAATCATGTTAAAATATGTTAATGATTGAAGGAAATGAATAAAAACTAACTTCAATCGATTTGGAAGAAGAGTTGCTCATGGAAAATCCCCCAAAGAAGTTTGTATTTTGAAAAGATGTGAAAAATGGTTTAAAATCGGCTAAGTATAAAAAAAATACAGGTCTCAGCTATGGAAAATGCGAACAGGGCTTCGCAATTGCGTACCCCCACCTCTGCAGATATGGGAAATGCGAAACAAGGTTCGCATTTGCAAAACCTTTGAAAATCTCGGACTTTCGCAATTGCGATAAAAAACGTCGCATTTGCGACTGGCCCTCCTTCGCATTTGCGAACGAATTGGTCGCATTTGCGATCGGGCCTGCACAGTCCACTTCTCGCATTTGTGATGCATGGCTCGCATTTGCGAGACGCGAAGCCTGCAGATCAGAAATGCACCAGCTATTTTTCAAAGTTCAAAATGCACCCGTGGCCTATCCAAAACTCACCCGAGCCCTCGGGGCTCCAAACCAAATATACACACAACCTTAAAAACATCCTACAGACTTATCTGTGCGACCCAATCGCCAAAATAACATCATATACATCGAATTAGACATCAAAATCCATGAATTTTTTTCAAACTTCTTAAAACATCAAATTTTCCATTTAAAGTCCGAATCATATCAAACGACATCCGTTTTCAACCAAATTTTACAGAAATGGCTTAAAACATATATAAGACATGTACCGGGTACCGGAACAAAAATACGGACCCGATACCATTGTGTTCTAATCAACTTTCATTTCAAATTTCTTTAAACAATTCCAGAATATAATTTTACTTAAAAATTTATTTCTCGAGCTTGAGATCTCGGAATCCGATTCCAGCATACGCCCAAGTCCTGTATTTTCCTACAGATCCTCCGGGACCGTTGAATCACGGGGTCCGGGTCCGTTTATCCAAAATATTGATCGAAGTCAAATTAATTCATATTATAATCAAAACTTATTTTTCCCATAAATTTTCATATTTAAGCTTTCCGGCTACGTGCCCGGACTACGCATGCAAATCGAAGTGACTCTAAATGAGATTTTCAAGGCCTCGAAAATATAGAATTTAATTTGAAATAAGTGATGACCATTTGGGTCATCACAGTTGTGTGATAGAAGCAAAGATGAAATTGTTCAAAAATATTATCATGTGTGAGTGACTTTACTATTGTCAGTATATAGTAATTTGTGGGATAGACATCTAATTCATGAGAAATGATGTATTTTGATTATTCAAATCATTGTGTAACAATTAGTGATTATACTAGATAATATTATATACTTTGGTATAATTATATATGTAAAATTGAGTTAAATCTTTATTATGTTTATTTACTTTATATTTTATATTTTAATTAAATAAAATATAAAATAATAAAAGTCTTTTACAACAAATATTCAATTTCATTTTTCTCTTTAAAATAATTATAAGACCTTGATACTATCCTTCTGGTAATTATATACTCAAAACACTTTTTAGAAAGATTGGCCAAACATAATTTGTTTACCAAATGTTGTAAAAGTATTTTTTAAATAAATTGGTCAAACACAAACTGGTTTCTTTTTTCAAAAGTACTTTGGGAGAAATTACTTCTGAAAAAAAGTACATTTTAAATTAAGCAGATTTTGACAACTTGGCCAAATATGCTCTTAGTTGAACAATAGTGGGAAGAAGAAAACCAAAATAAAAGAAAACTTGGAAGGGGCCATGCATGTCTATGCAAGGCGAGGCGAGATAAAAGATAGAGAGGATTGCTCAGTAGGGGGGGGGAGGGGTTACAACTTTTGCAAAGTAAGACTTAAGGTGCCTCGTCTGATCTCGCTCTATTAATTATTTATATTCCATAAGCATCTTAAATTGCTTTACTTCTGTATGCATAATACAACTTTTCAAAAAAGAGTATTCAATTGACCACCAGCTTCCACAGGTAGGGCAAGATAAGGCAAACTCAAGGACGACTCAATAATTTTTGTGGCCTAAAGCCAAACTTCAATGGGGCCTTAAACTTCTTGTCATAAGAAAAAGATATCATGTATAATTTTATTTAAAGTTTATGTTTCTAACTTATTGATTATAAATTATTAATAATTTATTTATAATCAATTTCTATTAATTTATTTATAGTCCATTGACTAGGGTCATATATATTTCTAGGAATACAACTATTCAATTCATTTAGAATTTCCGGATGTTCTTGAAGATATATGTTAGATTTCTCACCAACTTATCATCTTTCTTTGATTTTATTGTCTTCTAGCTCAATTATATTGGTGGTTTATTCATCCACCATAATTTCTTCCATAATTTGGGTTTAAATTTTTTATTGTTTGCTAAAAATCTATCGTATCATGTATAATTTTATTTAAAGTTTATGTTTCTAACTTATTGATTATAAATTATTAATAATTTATTTAGAATCAATTTCTGTTAATTTATCTATAGTCCATTGACTAGGATCATATATATTTCTAGGAATACAACTATTCAATTCATTAAGAATTTCCGGATGTTCTTGAAGATCTATATTAGATTTCTCACCAACTTCTCATCTTTCTTTGATTTTATTATTATCTAGCTCAATTATATTGGTGGTTTATTCATCCACCATAAATTCTTCCATAATTTGGATTTAAATTTTTAAATTTTTTATTGTTTGCAAAAAATTTATCGAGGGCTCCTTTTTGAGATTATATTAAAGTTTGAATCCTTCTCTTTTTTGGCGTTTTCAACACCCAAACTTATTTTTTTAGTTAATATATTAAAATTTTAATAAAATAATTAAAAAGACAATTTATGCTTAGAAAGAGAAAATAAAAAAATTAACCATTTTTAGATGCAAGATAATAAAAATATAGAACAATCAAACATATCTATATTTTTAATAGATAAAAATATAGAACAATTCTTTAGTTTCTTTAACAAAAGAAGAAGAAGAAGAAAAATAAAGAGTTTCTGTCAAATTAAATCCAATAGGGGTGAAACACTTTTATCTCTTATCTCTCAGCGCCGTTAGAGTGCATTTGCTAATGTACGTCGACTGCCATGGGGAGGGGACGGCCAAAGAGAACTGCAATCACGAGCCAAGTAGTTGAATACGCAGGAGCGAGCACTCAAAGTTCGAGGAAAGAGAGCAAAAAGGTTAGAGAATCAGTGGAAACATCAATGGAATAGTGGCCGCCATTGTCAGCCACAAAGGAAGGTATGAAAACTCCATTAGATAAGGTCATTCATAATCTTAAAGTAGTTCCTGATGGTCCGATGAAACATGCAAGTCCTAGTGTAAGTAAAAATACGACAATTGCTACAAATTCTGTAACAATTACTGGAGAATTGGGGGGAAAAGGGATTACAGCAGAGGTAACTCAACCTCAAGTGAATTTACCTCTTGCGGAGGCTGAGAAAGGCCAGAAACAACGGGCAAATCTGTTCATGGGATCGAATCTTGTAGCAAAAAGAATGGATCTGAGTTTTATTATGCCAACTCTAAAAAATGGTGAGGTAATTATGGAGCTTTGCAAGGAAGAAATTGAGGAGGAAACTCAAAAGTAGACGCAAGCATTAATTATGTATGTTGTTGGAGGAGCTCCAACAATAGGTGCCATGAAAAGAAACATTGCTTCAGCATAGAACTTTGCAGCATAGCCTAAAGTGTATTTTCACAATGATGGATATTTTGTGGTTCAATTCAGTTCCATTGAAGATAGGGATGAAATGCTATATTCAGGGCCTCACATGATGAATAATAAGCCTATCATTGTTAAAGTGTGGTTTGCTGACTTTGATTTCAACAAAGAGGTTCTACAAACTATACTAGTATGGGTCAAATATCCTAATCTGCCTTTGAACTGTTGGGGAAACAAGTTACTAAGCAGGATAAGTAGTGGCTTGGGAATTCCACTATATGCTGATGCTTTTACTACTCAAGTTGATAGGATCTCCTATGCAAGAGTGTTGGTGGAGATGGATGTTACTAAAGAGCTGTCTAGATCCATAAAGGTGACTGATCCAAATGGGAGGGAGTTTGTACAGGAGATAGCATATGATTGGGTCCCTGATTTCTGTAATAAATGTATGCAAGTTGGCCACAAATGCAGAATAGATGAGCAGCTAGGACCAAAGCTCAAGGCTAAGAATCCAAAGCAGAAACAGGAATGACAACCTAAACCTGTACTTAAAGTGTAGGAAGCAGCTGATAAAGAGCAACAAAAGATGACAACTCCTAATATTGAAGGAAATGCTAGCACTAGTACACCAATTGCTAGTGCTAGTGTAGAAGCAATGAAAGGAGATGAAGAACAAGTATGGCAGACGGTTATAGGAAAGTCAGCAGCTAGAAGTAAAGAGAGACACTAGTTGATGTAGTCAATGTGCTCAATGGTTTTAATCTCCTCACAGAGTCTAAACTGCAGCAGTAATGCCAAGGCAAATGGAGGAAGGAACAAGTAGACAACAAGTTAATACTGGTCAGGAAGGGAATGTGCAACCCCTTTTCATACATGTATAAGCTAGTAACTTGGAACATAAAGGGTTTAAATAAAGCCCCTAGACGAAAAGAGGTGAAGTGGTTCATACGCAGTAATAAAGTACATATGATTGCATTATTAGAGCATAAAATAAAGAAGTAGAAGGCCATGCAAATAATAACGAAAATAACCCTTGGATGAGCATGTTTAGACAACTATGAGTATAGTAGTAGAGGAAGAATATGATTGTTATGGAATACAAGTGAAATAGACTGCATAGAGTTGGGAAGATCTTGTCAACTTATACATACTTCAATATATATTAGGAGGCTGGATATGAGGTTCACTTTTACAGTTGTTTATGGATTGCATAGTTTGGAAGATAGAAGAAGCTTATAGAGTGAACTGACAAGTTTACATTCTATACAACAAGGTCCATGGTTGATAATGGGGGACTATAATGCCATCAGATCAGGGGAAGATAAACCAATTGGTAACCATGTGCAAGAAATGGAGATTAGAGACTTCAATTAGTTTATTGAAAGCACTGAATTGATAGGAATAAAAACTAGTGGAAGGAGCTTTACATGGACAAATGGGCACACTTATAGTAGAATTGATAGGGCTTTGATTAATGCTGAATGGATGCTGGTCATGCCACACTTAGAAGTATGGGTTATGGATCCACATTGCTATGATCATTCCCACTGAGTATAGTACTGGAAGAGGATGAAGACCACAGTCCTAAGCCATTCAAAGTTCTAAATCACTTGGTTGAGCATGAAGAGTTTATAAAGATAGTAAGTGAAGCATGAGAGAGGCAACAAGAACAGAACAATATGAGAAATGTTTGACATAAATTAAAAAAAAATGAAGCAGGCTATGAAGGCTTTAAATAATAATGAGTATAATATTGTTGGTAATCGAATCAAAGTATGCAGACAAACACTAATTGATATGCAAGAACAAATGAAGGATCCTGGGCAATCTGAGGCTCTAGTAGCAGAAGAAAAAGATATGAAACTACAGTTGGAGAAATGGTTAGGGGTGGAGGCAAGTATTATGAGACAAAAGTCAAGAGTCAAGTGGTTGAAGCTAGGTGATGCCAATACAACATATTTCTTTGCAAGTATGAAAAACATATGCAATCAGAACAAAATCTGGAGATTAGTAAAGGGTAATGGGGATACAGTGCAAAAAAAGCAGGAAATTGAGAAGGAAGTGACATGTATCTATCAACAATTATTATGTCCCTCAAACAAATGAGCTGCCTGCTATTAATCTAGTAGTCATGAGAGATGGCCCTATGGTGAATAGAGTACAACAACTGCAACTAGTAGCAGAGTTATCAAAGGAGGAGATATATCATGCTCTAAAAGGCATAAGTGACAATAAAGCCCCTGGCTGTGATGGTTTCAATGCATTATTCTTCAAGAAAGCTTGGCCTATAATAGGAGATACAATTACAGATCCAATAATGGAGTTCTTATCAAGCTCAACTATATACCAGCCTATAAATTGTACAACAATAACACTTGTACCTAAGGTGAAAAATCTTTCTAAAATTATTGAATACAGGCCAATATATATCATGATGCACACTGATATACAAACTTATATCTAAAGTACTAACTAATAGATTACAAGGAGTGATGGATGGGTTGGTGGATAAAGTCTGTCAGCTTTTATTCTTGGCAGACTAATAAATGATAACATAATACTACGCCATGAATTAGTTCAAGGGTATGGCATGAAAGGTGTTTCTCCTAGATGCATGATGAAAGTAGACATGAAGAAGGCTTATGATTCAGTTGAATGGGGTTATTTAGAGCAAGTGTTGACATATTTGCAACTCCCAGGCAGATTTGTGCAATGGATCATGAGATGTGTGACAACGGTCTCATACTCCATCATCATCAATGGGCAGCCTACAAGGCCATTTCAAGCTAAGAAAAGACTGAGACAGGGAGATCTCCTATCTCCTTATCTTTTTGTATTAGCTATGGACTATCTGACTAGACTACTGAAGACACTCAAGAGGGATCCTAATTTCAATTACCATCCTAAATGTGGCAAAATGAACATAGTGCACCTGAGTTTTGCTGATGACTTATTGATGTTCTGCCGAGGAGATACCATATCTGTCCAACTACTGTATCAGTGTTTCCAGGATTTTTCAAAGGCGTCAGGTTAAGTGGCTAATGCTGGCAAAAGCTCTATATTTTTTGGGGAGTACATGATTACAAGCAACATGGAGATTTTACAAGTCCTAGGCTTTGTAAAAGGGTTTTACAAGTCCTAGGCTTTGTAAAAGGGACATGGCCAGTCAGATACTTGAGAGTGTCACTCAGTTCTAAGAGATTATCATTGGTAAAGTGCCAACCTCTAATTGAAAAGATGCTAGGGAGAATTCAGTCTTGGACCTCAAGTTTCTGTCCTATGCAGGAAGAATTCAACTAATTAAAAGTGTACTTTTCTCTATCCAAGTGTTCTGGTCCCAGGTGTTTCTGTTGCCAAAGAAGCTGATCCAGCTTATTGAAAGTGTTTGTCGAACATTTCTATGGACTGGAGCTGTGGAAGTATCAAAGAAAGCATTATGATCATGGGACAAGTTGTGTCAACCTAAAGCAGCATGTGCCCTAAATTTGCTTGATATAGAGGCATTGAATAAGGCAGCTATATGCAAGCTTCAATGGAACCTATGCAAGAAAAAAGATAAGATGTGGGTTCAATGGATACATGTATACTACAAGAAACATAATTCACTGTGGAGCATTGACCCAAAGCAAGCCTCATGGATTGTACAGAAGGTGCTGAAAGCCAAACAATACTTTAAGGAAGTTGGTTATATAGATGAGGATGTAGAGGGAATGAGGAAGTTCTCCATCAAGACCATGTATGTGAAATTAGAGGTGAATTTGCTAGAGTGTCATGGAGGAAGCTGGTATACAACAATGCTGGGTTGCTAAAGTGGATTTTCATAGTATTTCTGGCTACACATATAAGGCTGTTAACTAAAGACAGATTGAGGGGATGGGACTATGTGGAAGATACTTGTGCACTCTGTAACACTGAGGAGGAAACCATTGATCACTTATTTTTTGGCTGCCCTTGTTCTTCAAAAGTATGGACAAAAATGCTACAATGGCAAGGGATTCATAGACAAGCGATGACATGGACATATGAGATTGAGTGGGCTGAAAGACAATACAAGTGGAGGAGCACAACAACTGAACTATATAAACTAACTCTTGCAGGCAGTCTGTACTATATATGGCAAGAGAGGAATGGCAGAATTTTTGAAGGAAAGCAACGATCAGCAGCAGTGCTAAGTAAAATAATAACACAAGATGTGCATGGTCGAGGAGCTATTAAGTTGCGACTACAACAAAGATTGATGGAGCTTAACTACTATCCTAATGTGCAGTTAGATGGAGGTATAGTAGTTAGTCATGAAGACAGTGAATTGAATGGCTAAAATCTGGGGCTTATGTCCAGATTAAGCTTGAACACAACATTATAAATATTACTGCTAATAAAAGTTTTTTAGCTACCAAAAAGAAAAAAATAGATAACTTTGAATACTTGATACACTATTGATGCTTCAATACTCTTGATCCAACTCCGGAAACTTGAGAACAAACAAAAGAATTTGATCGTTTAGATAGGTACTCTTGAACAAACAAAAGATTGATCAGCAGGGCAGGGCAGACTAAAACTTTTGCAAAGTAAGACTTCATTAGCCTCGCCCTGTTCGCTATCTCTATTCCAAAGGCATCTTAAAACTGTTTTCCTTCTGTATGCAGAAGTAAAAATACAGCAACAAGCAAGGTCTTTGAATTTTCTAGTTTCCTGGCATCATTTTTTCTTTCAAGAAGCAACTCAACAAGGACAGAATACAAACATTGTTAAAGAACATGTAGATAGGTACTCTTGCACTACTTTAACATGTTCAGTTTCTACCATAAACTTTGCCAGAGAGACAAATTTTCATATTAGGATGACAGTCCAGTGATCAAAAGGTCACAATTCGAACCATATTGTCACAACATCAAATTATATTAGCCTCCTAATTACTACTGCCAAATTGGACTTATCATTCATTGTCAAGGGTAAGAAGATATATACACATTTCATTAGTATTTCATAGAACAATTTAACAGAATTTACCAAAAGAAATAGTAAAGGAAGATATTTTACAGCTACAATCTCAGTAAAGTCTTCCTTGTCAACACTAACAGAGAAACTAGAGGAAGTAGAGAAATTATACACATAATATCAAGCAATACTATACATATTTATCTACAAGAAATCAGCACAACTCGTACAGACAGTCATGAGGACATATAATCAGCTAACATGGTACTCACTGTAGTCGGAACGACTGGCAACCTTCATTCTAAGATATATATTAAGTATCTATTTTTTACTTCTAGGAGAAGACGAACCTTGTTTTGAGAATAACTTCTTTAATAATCCTGGAGCCTTTGAACTAGATTTCTGCTGTGTAAGGTCAATGGTAGAGCCTCTAGAAATGTCAACATCCGCATCTGAAGATTCTTCATTATTATTAAATTCACCTCTCAATAGTGTCAGTAGCTGCAAAGCCATTGTCTTTCCTTTGCTATTCCCGTTGACAGATATGTTGAAAAGATTAAGGATGATCCCTTCATCCAAGGCCAGCCGACAATGTTGAATGCTTTGAGAACACAAAGATAGAAGAAGAGCCACCGCATGCTCCTGATCCTCACGACTGTCACTGTCGAGTAGCTTCACAACTGAGGAAATGCATCCATTGGCTTGAGCTATAGAAGTCGTAGCATCTTCAATGATGCACAAATTTTTCAAAATAATAAGAGTGTCGCTTGCTAGAGCTGTATCTTCTAGAAAAGGAATCAACTTGGGAATGAATTCTGAAGGTGTAATCAAGGAAACAATTATGCTATTTTCTGACAAACTACGTAATATTTTTATGGCTGGTTCTTGCAATTCTGCATTCTGGGAATCAAGCATCTCTAGAATAGGAGTCAGGGCACCAGAAGCCGCAATTTTTTGTTGACAATATTGGTGGCAGGACAATACTTCCAATACGGCAAGGGCTTCTTTAGAGACCTCAGTTCCAAGAAATGATACCAAAAGTGCAAAAGCATCGTCATTCAAATCTGGCAAATTGCTCCTGATACAAAACAACCCATGTAGGATTAGTATGTGGAAACAAACACATGATAAAGAAGAACAAAAGAGAAGCCAAAAAGCAAAACAAAACAGCTGACGAGTTGAGCTTGTATCATTAAACATTAAGCAGGACTACTACTTCACATTCTAGTAAAACAATATCAACAACAACAAACTCAGTATAGTCCTACAAGTGGGGTCTCGGCAGGATAGATAGTACGCAGACCATACCCCTACAGTGAATGTAGAGAGGCCGTTTCCAGTAGACCCTCAGCACGAGGAACTACTTCACATTCTAGTATCATATTTAAATTCTGAACCAGTATCTTCTGGAAGGCCTCAACCAATTGGAAACAAATTGCACAAAAAGACGGTGAACCAACTTGGACCAAATTCATTTGACACTCTAGCAGAGGCATATCCATGATTTAAATTTGATTGGTTTAGGACTCGGGTACGAACGACTGAACCCATAACCTTATTTAACTTATGGGTTCATAGTTTAATATTATCAACAATTCTGATAGATTTCACACATATAAATCCAGGTCTAAGCTAAAAGTTATGTGTTAATTTGAACCCATATGTAGACTACTAGATCCAACCCTGCTAGTACGCCTTACCTTTAAAGGGGTGTGAAGTTAGAAACAATTTCACAAAAAATTAACATAAAGACACACACACACACCCCACCACACACAGAGAGAACAGAGCGGAGTAAAGGTTTACCTGCATTTCTGCAAAACTGTTGACAATGTTAGACATCCCAGTATTTGTGCATTTACATCATTGAAATCATGTGAATCTTTCAAAAATCTAACCATTGTTAGAACAAAATCCTCGGATGACATCCAATTGCAAACTTGATCGTTATGTTTGAAAAAGTTACTAATATTTCCAACCAAGATGCATTGTGACTCCCAAGAAAGTGAACTGAATCTGGTTAAAGGATTCAGGTCTATATCTTGAATGCTTACACCAGATTGAATTTTATGAATACCGTCATTGCTTTCCACTGACACCACATCGAAGTCGTTTACTGTCTTAGCAATGGACACAAGACCAGCATCTGATGATCCACGAGATAAATTGCTGAGGTCTATAGGAAGACATAGATCATTCATAGAGCTGCTCAAGCTAGCAATTGAATTCAAAGAAGATTTAAATGAGTGAGCCGCTGCCGCGTCCATACTCGGGTCAGGAACACTGACTCCATGTATTGCACTCCATCTTGATATTAGGTCCTTCATTGTGTAATTCGGGGTCAAAGACAAGTGGGTCAATTTCCTTTTAGTCATTGGACATGTATCATGACCTTCAGCAAACCATTTCTGAATCCAAAATCTTTCAAATGTTTGTCCAGAGGCAATTAGAACAGGATCATACATTAATCTCCAAGATAAAGGACATTTAAACTCATCCGGTGGTCGAGAGCTCCTCAGAATGTCCACTTGAGCATCGTCAGATCCACATCTCAAACGAGATTTTGCTTCACATTGATTTGTACATAGGAAAGAGTCTTCCCGCTGCAAAGAGCCGCTCTCCGTTTGATCTATCACGATTGATTTTCCATGCTTACTGAGAATATTCAGAAAAAGCAACAAGATCTTCTTTTTCTCACCGTCCCCACCTCTCCCCAGCATCCTTTTTATGGATCTTTTCTCTACTAAAAGAGCTTGTAGAGATGTGATATGAAGCCTCCGCATAGCAACTTGAATTGCCTCAAAGGCATGTTCTTCCGCTGAATCTGTTGTCACATACTGATGAAGTAATTCCATCACAACCTTCCCTGCCTCCTCTTCAGATGGATCCAAGCTGAATATCGAATCCTTCAGTTCAGCAATCAGTAGTGAAATCTGCAGCCAATATTTCTCATTAAAGTGGATTGACACAGGACATAAACAACTATAGTAACCAACCAGATAAAACAGAAAAAAGAAAGGAAAAAACCATGGGGAAAGAAAAGATGAATATGAAGAAAAAAATTTCTATGACAACGATATCTGCTTAGTCAAATGCACACTACGGACTTTGTCATTTAGTTGAAAAATCTACTAACTAGCAAGCACCACAAGCTTGGATGTAAATTTAGAAATGAAACAGATCAAGAACTATTCGATCAAGACCACTGGAAAAATGTTATGCATAGATGATTCTCTCAAAGGAATGTTTTCTGACTGACCTTTGCAGCCAGCGATACTGGAACCATATTTTGCACTTGGCCTAAGCTTTGCTTAAGCAAGTTTCTTGATCTATCACATCGTGAAAGTATAACATCTCCTGTTAGTGCCTGAAAACGCAATACAGATTGTTATTCAGTGAATGAAGCCAATCGAGTATCATCAAAGTATGTTCATAATTTGCGAGATATATTTAACAAACACAGTCAACACCAGGCTGGTTGGCTAGCTTGGTCGAGAATACGTACCAAGTATAGCTTACTAGATTCACTGCAGTGCCGAATCAGTGTCTTGGCTTTGAAAATTTCAGTGTTCAACAGGCTAAGTGCCTCTAAGCATCGAGGACGGGCTGCTTCAATTTCAGGAAGTAAGCCTGAAACTCTAGTTACTAACTGAATTAGTTCCATGCACATTAGACGATGCACCTGTAGTCATCATAACCACTCATGAGATGATCGATCGAGTTAATTTAAAAATGAGAAATATAAGTTTCTTAAATGGCACTATTTGCAACAAATTATATGTGATACAAAAATAAATTGCAATCACAAAATTAATATGAAGAAATATAATTTTATTGATAAAATGATGCGAGCACAATCCTGTTTCTCCTTGATTCTTCTCTCCTGATAATCTCGGTGATTCGAGGGTTGAAGCAGCGTATTTCTCGAATGTAAGGATGATGCAGACCTCCTGAATGTATTTGATCTCCGGCTTCTTGAACTATTTCATTGTCAAGAAGTATACGGCCATATTTTGGTCTATTTGAGAGTATCCCATGAGTTTGTGAGATTTTTGAGACTAATCTTCAAGGGAATATGTATCCCTTTATACAGGCGTGAGTTAGGGTTTAGCGCAGAGTAACCTCCAAGAAACCCAAATAGACTCCTAGGATTTCAAGAGTCTTGTAGTATCTTTAATTTAGGATTTTGCTTGATCCCTTAAAATTTTGATGTCTACGGGCACCATGGTGTGGGAGAAATGACAAGGAAAGTAAACAGGAAAATTAACAGATACTATCATTACATTTAGAAAACTAACAATGTTTCAAAAACAAAATCCCAACCAGCAGAATTTTCCAAAGAGGCAAGAACCTTTTGTTTTAATAGTTTTTCAGTTCCATTCATGGCATCCAAACTAGGACTATTCGAATCCAAGCATGAAGACCTTTTGCACAAATTCCAATTAATGGGAAAACCTCTTCTTTTAACTCTGTAATTAACCATGAAAAGGGATTAATAACCACTTGTACTATTACTTAATTAAAGATACAAAGACTAAGACAAAGGGACAAGCCTACTCTATAGTAACACCTCTCATTAACAATAACAATAATAAAACATTTACGCCTCAGTCACAACCAAGTTGGGGTCGGTTATATGAATCCCCATTCATGCCATCTCTTTACACGAACAATCCCGTAGAGATGCAGATAAGGAACTAAAGCAAAGAGATATAGGAGCATAGTATTATATACCTTAATAGCATGATGAGACGGCGGTGTCTCACTTACTTCAGCAACATCAATCCCCATAACAATTTCTGGTAAAAAAAAGCAGAATACAGAGTGTCAAATTTAGCATAGTACTATATATTCACAATTTACATAGCACACTTTCCTTTTTATAAAGAATTGTCATTTCTATATTTAGAAACAATTTAACTTTGAATTTCTCATATTAACCTTATGAGCCGAAGGTCTATCTGTTCTCTACCTTAAACGTAGGGTAAGGTCTACGTACACACTACGCTATGCTTAATGAGATGATTTATAACTACACAAATATCTATAGTTTGTTTAAAAAATACAAGTCTCAAATTTTTCTTTCTTACTTAAATGCTGGGTTCAATTCCAAATCAGAAACAACAGAGTATGTGACCAATTACATAATCAAATCTATATACATTACAAGATTCTTCTTTAAGAAAATATGGGAAATTGCAAATGAATAGAAAAACAAACAGATTATAGCAATAACCATTAAAATTTAGAACTTCCAAAATTTCCATAATTACCATGAACAAAATTTAAAGAATTCTTACCTAGAGGAAAAAATACAGAACCCCTCCTCTGCTTAAGATGAAAAACCAACTTCAATACAGTTTCAATACTTTATTCAACTGTGCAAAAAGTTCAAAAAACTCAGTTCAGAGAACCCAACTCCACAATTCCAAAACTCATAAAATTTCAAGAATTAGCAGTTCAAAGACACCTCTTTTTCTTAAAAGAACAAAAATTTCAAGAACCCCACAATAAAAAAACACAGTCATTTGCTATAAAACACATTGCTCCGCTTTAAATAGCCTTTAATGACTACAAACCCAATTTAAAATGGTAACACAAAATGCCATTGTTGTTACTGTATTTAAAGAGTAGAAAAAGTTTCTATCTGAAACAAGACCGAGTTATCACAAAGAAACAACCTTTGGTCAACAACTAACAATAACGCGCTGCTACTTTTTTATGTCATCACTTTTTATGACGTGTATTTATTTAGGTTTAATTTTTGTTTACCTCAATTAATTCATTGGATATTTTGGTAGTATGAATTATGATAAGAAAATATGTCCAATAAAATTAGAAAAGAAGAGCTTGACTAAAATATTTGGTGCTTCGACAATATTTAATTGAACTAAAAGTGGAAAAAATATTTATAGTCAACAGCCATTTACCTTATGCATTTAGAGGGTGTTTGACTAAGTTTATAAGCTGGTCAAACTAGCTTATAAGCATTTTTTGGTTTATCTACGCGTTTGGTAAAGTTAAAAGAGCTTATAAGTCAAAAATAAGCCAAAATACATAAGCTGGTCACCCCCAACTTATGAATTTTTAGCTTATAAGCACTTTAAGTTTGACCAAGATTTTTATTATTTTATCCTTAAAATATTCCTTTAAAATAAAATTTCCTACTTCGATACTCACAGTCCCAAGTATTTTTTTCACTATTTCTTAGAATATTTATATCTATGTGATTCTGTATTAATCTTTAAACTGTATGTGACAAATGAGGTCATATCAAATTATTAATATATTATTTTTTTAGTGCTGTGGTGATGAAGACAATATTTGTTTCTCTTCAAATATTTTATTCTTTTTTTATTTTTTACTGAGATACTCTTGTCAATCTATTAATTATTATAACCTATGATAATATGTGTATCAAAATAAATTATATTTATCATAAAAATTATCTTATCTAAGCACAGTTGTATTTAAAATAAAATAACAAATAGCATATTTTGTATTTAAATCAATCTTGAATCTAAAATTTTAAAGAAATTATGCCCTTATAAGTGTAAACAGTTCTAAGGTTATTTAAGTCATTTTAACAGGAAAAGAGCTTATCAGGACTCTTTTATCAAATACTACAGTAATTTATTATCAATTTCAACACTTAAAATTGCTTTTCAGCACTTAATACTTATCAGTTATTTCAAATTAGCTAATCCAAACGGGCTCTTAATCATTTTCCGTCCACTCTGATTCCTCTCTTTTTCCTTTCTTTTCTTTTCTTTTCTTGTCAATTCAACTTCGTTCATTGGTTGGTTTTGGAATCTCTAATAAAATCCTGATGTGATGTTGCTGAAAACTACAAACTTATTTTGAGAATTCTTTTTTAAAATTATTTAACTAATTAATTTAAAAAGTATTTTTAAATAGTAATTCGTGTTTGAACAAATTTTTTAAAAGTAATTTTTAGTGTATTTTCTCAAAATTATTTTTAAAATTTTTTTTTGAGAGAGAAGCTATTTTTTCTGTTTCTTTAAAAATATTTTTGCTTTTCCTCAAAAATATTTTTTTATTACAAAAACTTGATCAAACACTTCAACTTTGACAAATATACAAAAAGTGCTTTTAAATTTGCAATTTTGGAGTATGGCCTTAGTACAAATGCAAAATCATCACTTTAATTTTATGAGTTAAATTTTTAAAATTATGAATTTATAATTTACATTTATTAAAATCTTATTAATTATATATATGCTCCATGAAAAGTTACTTTTTATTAAATTTAATTAAATCGATAGCTCTAATACTACATCTGCCACTGCTTTAGTTCCCTGTCCCAACAACCAACAAGCCCTCGTTTGTCAAAAAGGAAAATCACAATAATCCTCGTGGAAATGTAACCTTTCCTTCTCAGCTTTTTCTAACCTTTTTCTTCGGGGTTAAGCTAGAGGAGCTATAGATAAATTCATCAATATTGAGCAGTACTAGTTTCTTGTGGAAAAAAAATACACAAGTACAAAATTATTTTAAATAATTCTTTCCATTAATTTGGCCAATAAATGTATGTTGTTGACTGACTAGTCCAGAGATTGTTAGAGTAGTTTGTATATGCGGTTGCTCCCACATAAGTGGCGGAAAGCCACTTTTGAGGTCTTAAAAGACCAAGAGCTTGTTTGGCCAAGCTTCTTGGAGGTCAAAAGTATTTTTTTTTTTTTTTTGGCCAAGAGGTTTTTGGCCAAGCTCTTGGAAGGAAAAAAATTGGTTTTGAGAAAAAGCAGAAGTAGTTTTGAAGAAGCAAAAAAAAAAGTAGCTTCTCTCCAAAATATTTTTCTGAGAAGCACTTTTGAGAAACTAAATAATTTTTAAAAGTTTGGCCAAACACTGATTACTGCTCAAAAGTATTTTTTTTAATTAATTAGTCAAACACAAATCACTTCTCACAATAAATACTTTTTTAAAAGTACTTTTGAGAAAAAGCACTGTCTCAAAATAAACTGATAATAGAAGCTTGGCCAAACAGGCTATAAGTCCACTAAATCATATAAAATGAGTATTTGACATGTTTCTTTAAGTGTGTATATATATATATATATATATATATATATATATATATATATATCTTAATGACTTGGAGGATTTGGACATGGGCACGAGCCGGGTCGGACCTTTAAATAAATATTTTATTTTGATATTTATCTTTTTGGAATTTTTTCTGATTATTTAAAATTCGAATTTAAAATTCAAGACATAATTGTTCATATAGGAGTGTAACTATTTTGAAAAGTCTTCTTTTGAATTCTATAAATACAACACCCCAGGAGCAGTGATATTTCAATTTGCAAGTATAATTCTGGCTTTATTATATTCTAACAATATGCGAGTAATATCTTTTGATAGATAGTGATCTTTCACGTCTCAAAACTATACTTTTCTTTTAATCTTGTGCAATTTTTGTAAAAGAAAGTGTGCCCAAACCAATTTGCTACGGCTTACCATTATTGACAAAATATTGTACAAAAGTGGTAGCTCGTTGCAATTTGGATTGAAAATAGACCTCACAAAGACGCCATATTTTATACAGTCAGACACCTCTATAACAATATCCTTATATAACAACACTTCACTATAAACATTAAGTTTTTTCGAAATCAAATATCATATTCTATTATAGTATATGTTTTCTATAGCAGCAATTCGCTATAACATCCAAAAATATATGGAACAAATGAGATTGTTATAGTGAGTTTTGACAGAATTTTCTACCTGATTTCAATTGTAATTCCACTTCGTTCATTTGTTGGTTTTGGAAACTAAAATTGAAAATGTTGATGCGATGTTGCTGAAAAGTACAACGAGTACCGATAAAAATTATAGTGAAATGGTAAGTATTTTTTATTCTAAACGAAACTAACAATCTATGTGGAAATATTAAGCAACTCTCTTTCATTTTTCTTTTAATTTCTCAATTTTATTTTACGTATTTTATATAATTGAGCACAAAATATATAAAATAAAAAATTTAAATTTTGCAGTCTTAATTAATTTAAAGTTGTATAATACACTATGCCTTTGAATTTTATGGTATGAACCATGTGATATCATCTCATAAGGAATTGTCATTAATGATAACATAAAAATGTTGAAATTAAAGAGGAGTACTAAAAATATTGAAATCATTCAAGAACCGTTTGAGATTCACCCAAATAGAAGATTCAAAGAACCTTTAGATTTCACAATTGTTGTCACATCTCTTTTTAACCCAACAACAACAACAACAACCCAGTATAATCCCATAAGTGGGGTCTGGGGAGGGTAATATGTACGCAGACCTTACCCTTAACCCGGGGGGCAGAGAGTCTGTTTCCAGGAGACCCTCGGCTCAAGACATCAACAAGAGACGATAAGTTAGTACTATCAATAGGCTCATGCTAAAAATAACATAAAATACACAACATAACACAAAATAACAAAATAGCAGCAATATAAGAAATATAAGAAATACGAAATAGATGAAAGGTATACTAATATCCAACAAATAACTCCCTGTATCGGTTGCTGATCAGTAACCTCCTACGATTACCTCATAACTAGCTAGTCTCACTCTAGTGCGCTGTGAAAATATCTACAACTTCCCCCTAACCTACAACTTTAATGCTCGACCTCCACAATTTTAACCCCCAAAGATAATATAGATATGTTTATGGAGTGTGGGTTAAAGAGTTTTTCAATTAAAGTGACAAATTTGTGTAGGGATTATTTTATTTACAGAGTCGCCACTTAGATTTGATTTTTCGGTGTTCCAAGTCACATTTTATTTGAATCCCTAGTCAAAGGAAGGTTTGACTCTATTTTTATCGGTCCGCGAGCCAAAGTTTGGGTAAGAAATTCTGTTGAAATACAACAACAATACTCCAAGAATCAAGATTTCAAAAAGAGGAGTGGTCGTCAGGGCTACACCGAGAAGAAGGCGCAGGTCGAGAAACAAGGATGCTATATATGCGAAGGGCCACATGGCTTCAGGAATTGTCCTGACCTGAAGAGCCTTAGTGCCATGGTACATGACCGTATGGAGCAGCCACAAAAAGAGAGTCCGGGAACCGCACAGTTAGGTATGATCGGATTATCTGGTGTTGTCGCAAGGCAAGCTATCCAACCTACCAAGAATGTCAATCAATACGTGGATCTCACCATCAATAACAAACCCGCTCGTGCAATGGTGGATACTGGAGCAACTCATAATTTTGTAACTGAGGCTGCCGCAAAGAGACTAGAATTGAAGCTTGCTCCAACCAACTCTCGTGTCAAGACCGTGAATGCCAAGATACAGAATGCTCGTGGGGTAGCTAATAGGGTTGATGTCAAATTGGGAACTTGGAAAGGTATGACAAACTTTACCTTAACCGCTATGGATATATTTGACATCATACTGGGGCAAGAGTTCTTTAGACATTGTCATACTTTGATCGACCCCCACCTCCAATGTCTATTTGTCATGGAGAGAGAAGGAGTTTGCATGGTACCTACAATGACTATGCCACACGAACAGATACAAGCACAACTCTCATCTATACAGGTTGTCAAAGGGATCAAAAAGGGGGAACCGATGTTTGTGGCAACCATTGCAAGTCTAGAGGAAGACAAGAGTTTTCAAGAGACACTGCCACCTTGAATAGATAAGTTGCTTGAGGAAAACAAAAATGTCATGCCTGGGGAGTTGCCTAAGAACCTACCGCCTAGACCAGACGTGGATCAAAAAATTTAGTTGGAGCAAGGGGCTAAGCCACCTGCATTTGCCCCATATCGTATGGCACCGCCAGAGCTAGAGGAGCTCAAGAAACAATTGAAAGAGTTGCTGGATGCTGGTCATATTCACCTATCAAAGGCACCTTTCGGCACACCAGTATTGTTCCAAAATAAGAAGGATGGATCACTGCGCTTGTGCATAGACTACCGAGCACTTAATAAGGTTACACTGAAGAATAAGTACCCGATCCCACTCATTGCTGACTTGTTCAATAGACTTGGGCAAGCCAAGTACTTTACCAAGGTGGATCTTCGAAAGGGCTACTACCAGGTTTGCATTCCTGAAGGGGATGAGCCAAAGACAGCATGTGTGACGAGATATGGAGACTTTGAGTGGTTGGTGATGCCCTTCGGCTTAACCAATGCACCTGCCACATTTTGCACCCTTATGAACAAGATTTTTTATCCCTACCTTGATTAGTTTGTTGTAGTATACCTAGATGACATAGTCATCTACAGCAACATCTTGGAGGAACACATGGAGCACTTAAGGAAGGTTTTCCAAGTCTTGCAGGAGAATGAGCTATACATCAAGAGGGAGAAGTGTGAGTTTGCACAATCAAAGGTGCATTTCTTGGGCCATGTCATTAGAAATGGAGATCTATGCATGGACGAGGCTAAGGTACGTGCTATCTAGGAGTGGGAGGCACCTACAAAGGTAATAGAGTTGAGATCCTTCCTTGACCTTGTTAACTACTATCGTCGATTCATCAGTGGCTACTCAGCAAAGGCCGCACAATTGACTGAGTTGCTAAAAAAGAACAAGCCATGGGTTTGGACGGAGCATTGTCAAAAGGCATTTGAAGGCCTCAAGGTAGCTGTAATAGAGGAGCCAATCTTGGCATTACCTGACTTTGCCAAGACATTTGAGGTGCACACAGATGCCTCAGACTTCGCCATTGGGGGTGTCCTAACGCAGGATAAGCATCCCATAGCGTTTGAGAGCCGGAAGTTAAATGAGACGAAGCGATGTTACACGGTGCAAGAGGAGGAAATAACTGCCATTGTGCATTGCCTTTGTACATGGCGACATTATCTGCTCGGGTCGAGGTTCGTGGTTAAGACCAATAATGTGGCTACTAGCTACTTTCAAACGCAGAAGAAGCTCATACCAAAACAGGCTAGGTGGCAGGATTTCTTAGCCGAGTTTGATTATGTGCTGGAGTAAAAGCCAGGCAAATTTAACGTTGTAGCCGATGCCTTGAGCTGAAAAGTCGAGATTGCTGCAATCACTTCTACAAGATGGGACAATCGTGAGGCTATAAATGAAGGCATGCAACATGATCCAGCAGCCAAACAGCTTATCGAGTTAGCCAACCAAGGTAATACGAGACATTTTTGGGTCGAAGACGGCCTACTGCTTACCACAAGTCAGCGGGTCTACGTGCCTAAGTTTGGAGACATTAGAAGGCGGATCATAAGGGAGAGTCATAACACAATGTGGGCTGGTCATCCAGGCCAACGTCGCACTAGGGCCTTGGTTGAGTCGGTCTACTATTGGCCACGCATGCGAGATGACATAGAGAGCTATGTGCAGACTTGTCTTGTCTGTCAATAGGACAAGGTTGAACAACAACAACCCAGAGGACTTTTGGAGCCACTACCAGTTGCACAACGTCCATGGGAGAGGTGACTATGGACTTTATCACTTGCCTACCAAAGTCCGACGGTTATGGTACTATTATGGTGGTCGTGGATAGATTTTCTAAATATGCCACTTTCATGCCCGCCTCACCGAGTTGTACTGCCAAGGAAGCCACCAAGCTATTCTTTAAGAACGTGGTGAAGTATTGGGGCTTACCAAGGCATATCATCAGTGATCGAGACCCCCGTTTTACTGGAAAGTTTTGGAGAGAGTTATTCGACATGCTTGGCACGGAACTGCACTTTTCCACTAGTTTCCACCCACAAACAGATGGACAAACGGAACGGGTCAATACTTTACTAGAATGCTACTTGAGGAATTATGTAAGCATGATAAGAAAGATTGGGCAAGTCTCCTAGACATCGCCCAATTATCTTATAACTTACAGCGGAGTGAGTCCACGGGGAGGACACCATTTGAGCTAGCCACAGGCCAACAACCACAAACTCAGTATTCATTACCAGCTGCATTCGAGGGAAAGAGTTTGGGGGCTTATCATATGGCTAAAGGATGGGAGGAGCAGATTGACACTGCTAAGTCCTACTTAGATAAAGCAGCTAAGAAGATGAAGAAGTTTGCGGACCGTAAGCAATATCCCATGAACTATAGAGTTGGGGACATGGTCATGGTAAAGCGTAATCCAAGATAGTTCAAGGCACTATGGGGCATGCATCAGAATCTGGTTCGCAAGTATGAGGGGACATTTAAGATCATCACCAAGGTAGGCAAGATCTCATACAAGCTTGACATGCCATCGTATCTTAAGATCTAACCTGTCTTCCATGCCAGCATGCTTAAGCTATATCATGAAGATAAGGATGATCCGATTAGGGGTCAATCGAGTCGAGCGCCTATGACAATCACCGCCTCGCATGATGGGGAGATTGAGGCTATTATGGATTACTAGGTCAGGCAAAAATAAGGGCAAAAAGCCACCGCTACGTTCCTCGTCAATTAGAAAGGATAATCACCGGAGGAGGCCACGTGGGAACGATATGAAGACTTGTGGCAATTCAAAGATAAGATCCAAGAGTTTATGCAGTAACATTGCACCACGGTCATCACAATATTAGGTGGGGGAGAGTGTGATAACCCGCCATGTCATCATGCTACATAGGCGCCATTTGGCACATATTAATGCCATGTGGAAGCTTACATGGGAGGAAGACTAGTGTTTGAGAGAAGATTCTAGAGAAATATGGACATTTCCTTAGGAAGAACCTAGATCCTTATGGATTTTCTAGGAAAGTCCTTGAAATCTTCTAAGCTTGTAGAGAATTCTAGAGAAAGCCCTTATCTTGTAAATATCAAGGACTTGTGTAATAATTAATAGTTACACTCTAGCCCCTAGCAGACTAGTATATAAAGGGGCCCATTCATTTGTAATTCATCAAGCAAACAATTCAAGTTCTCCTTTATACAAAGCTTCCTTTAACAATTATCTTGTGTTCTTTATTCCATTCTCTTAGCGATCTTAATTGTAGTAAGGCTGACTTGGCATAGCAAGAATATGAGCAAGTTGTGAAAGATCGTGAGCAAGTTGTCAAGTACCGCACGTGTACTTAGTTAACAACTAAGGACGTGACATTTGGGACTCAAAATACGTTTATACAGTGAAAAAAAGTTAGTTTTCTAACTAAAAGATAGTATTATACTGCATTTTACTTTAACGTAATATTAGCCGTTAAAGTAAAATACAGTATAATATTGAATTTTAGGAAAGCACGGTATTATACTGTGTTTTTCTTCTTTAATTTAAAANATTAAAATACAATATAATATTACGTTTTAGTTTAACAGAAATTTAGCCGTTAAAGCAAAATACAGTATAATACTGTATTTTAGGAAAGCACAGTATAATACTGCATTTTAGGAAAGCGCAGTATAATACTTCATTCTAGGAAAGCGCAATATTATTTTGCCTATTAAAGTATAAGTCTCTTTCTTCCCCCGACAAAAACCTTCTGGTTTCTATTTAGAAAACAAACGCTGGACCCCCACCCCCCATTTTAAAAAAAATCAATTGGACCCCACCTGTCACACAAAAAGTGAAGATTGTAGGCCCCGCATTCAAGCCAAGCCTTCGATTGTTGTGGTTTCCTCGTTTCGGGCTCAAATTTTCAAATTTTCAACTTTCCTAAAAATATAAATCGAGGTATCCGATCTAGTTTATGTCAAAACTCGTATAATAATGCATTTTTATTGTCTTGAATATGTTTCCACGTCGTTTTGTGTTTTGTTTGTGATTAAATTTGTATTTTATTTTTATTTGGATTAAATTATTAGTGTTTAAATAGTTAAAAGTTGAGAAATAATTTTTCTTGTTAATAAAAATATTCATAAATTTCTTTTATTATTTTGTAATTTCGTGAATGTTATGTTATTAAAATATGTTTGTTGTTTTTATTTAGTTTAGATTATTTATTTGCTTAAAGAATAGTTTCCTTATAGTGTAGTAAAAATAAAGATTTATAGCGTAGTAAAATATAGAGCGCCTTATAACGTAGTAAAATATATAGTCTTTTAGCGTAATAAAATATAGAGCCTTTTAGCGTAGAATCTCTGTAGTTTAAGTATCTACTAACTACAAACTCTATCCAATTACACTTTACAAAAGAATTCAAGATAGCTTGGTGCTACAAGGACTCAAATATCGAGCCTGGAACCCATAGATATATACTCCGTCCAATTACATAATTAAATATTTAATTATAAAACTAAAACAAAATTCTAAACATATCAAAATTGACACACATAAGAATTTAGGATAGCTTGGTGCTATTGGGTCTCAAATATCGAGGCTGAAACCCATAGATATATACTTTGTCCAATTAAATATTAATATATAAAACTAAAACAAAATTCTAAAAATATTAAAATTGACACACATAAGAATTCAGGATAGCTTGGTGATATTGGGCCTCAAATATCGACCCTTAAAGCCATAGATATATACTCTGTCCAACTAAATAATTAAATATTAATTTATAAAACTAAAACAAAATTCTAAAAATATTAAAACTGACACACATAAGAATTCAGAATAGCTTAGTACTACTAGGCCTCAAATATCGAGCATGGAACTCATAGATATATACTCTATCCAATTAAAAAATTAAATATTTAATTTATAAAACTAAAACAAAATTCTAAAAATATTAAAATTGACACACATAAGAATTCAAGATAGCTTGATGCTACTGGGCCTCAAATATCAAGTCTGGAACCCATAGATATATACTCTGTCCAATTAAATAATTAAATATTTAATTTATAAAATTAAAATAAAATTTTAAAAATATTGAAATTGACACACATAAGAATTCAGGATAGCTTGGTGCTACTAGGCCTCAAATATTGAGTCTGGAACCCATATATATATACCATGTCTAATTAAATAATTAAATATTTAATTTATAAAACTAAAACAAAATTCTAAACATATTGAAATTGACACACATAAGAATTTAGGATAGCTTGATGCTACTGGGCCTCAAATATCGAGTCTGGAACCCATAGATATATACTCCATCCAATTAAATAATTAAATATTTAATTTATAAAACTAAAATAAAATTCTAAAAATATTAAATTGACACACATAAGAATTCGGGATAGCTTGGTGCTACTCGGTCTCAAATATCGAGCCTAGAACCCATAGATATATGCTCTATCCAATTAAATATTAATTTATAAAATTAAAACAAAATTCTAAAAATATTGAAATTGACACACATAAGAATTCAGGATAGCTTGGCGCTACTGGGTCTCAAATATCAAACTTGAAACCCATATATATATACTCCATCCAATTAAATAATTAAATATTTAATTTATAAAACTAAAACAAAATTAATATTGTTTAATTTACATTAGACAACATGGACGTGCCGCCTATCCTGGACCTTTCTCGGATGAGATATTAGTGTTACAGGGCGATCATAGGTCCGCCTATGTATGAGAGGGAGAGCTAGTGGAGCAGACTCTCCACGCCAGGAGTGTGGACGACGTGTGGGACTTTTATCAGGGAGAGAGGTTTTCATTCCCGCGTAGTCTAGCGCTTGCGTGATACGGGCTTCTATAGGATTCTTGAGATTGGGCGGCTATAGTGTGACTAGTCTCTGATCATGGCGTTGATAGAGCGATGGCGATCGGAGACATATACTTTCCACCTGCCACTTGGCACGGCCACTATCACATTTCAGGATGCTTAGGTTTTATATAGGCTGCCTGCTGATGGAATGGTCATTGCACTACTTCGGTATACGAAATCTATGATGCATGCCCAGTATTTGGACTTCCTGTAGCAGTTCACTAATTTCAGGTCACAAGGTGAGGCTGCAGGTAGTCGCATTTCTGTGACAGCTATTAGACAGCATATAGAGGTATTGCACTTCGACATCACAGGTGAGACAAAGGATCTACATATTCACCGGTACATGAGGTTGGCGCTGCTCCTTCTTTTTGGGGATGTCTTGTTCCCGAACACTTCAGGAAATATAGTAAATATGTGATTTCTACATCATCTTCAGCAACTAGATGAGTTATCCCAATACAACAGGGGTGATGTTGTTCTCGCTTACTTGTATAAGAGTATGTGTCGAGCTAGCATGGGCACCCAGAGTGACGTATGTGGTTTTCTGCCACTTCTACAGGTGCCAACATATTCGAATACTCTGTTTATTCTATATAGTCAAAATGACTCTTAAATTTTATGTCGGCCTTATATGTTAGGTTTGGGCCTGGGAGTAGTTCCAGCCGTTGCAGCCACCTCTACCACCATTAGCTCCGGATGTAGCACCTACATTTCTCCCTCTAGCTAGGAGGTGGGTTCTCCGACGTGGAAACCACTGAGCCATTGATGCTCATCATAATCCCCACCTTGTCAGGGATGTGTTGGATATGCTGGAGGCTGCACAGGTAAATATTTATCTAAACTTACTTGTTATAAATTTACTTGTGTTGCGTATACTTACTTTTATGTTGTTATTTGATAGTTCATCTGGATGCCATACAACGACGAATTGATAGCTGGCCTGCCTGATTATTGCTCGGTCGGCTGACTGATTCGGAGAACTTTCATCCCGCTGATATGCCTCGATATTGTGGAGCATCATTCCACAAAGCGGGTACTTCGCTAGTTTGACCGTCCGTAGACTATACTGAGGGAGCCTATATGGGAGGCTACACATTATCAGCGAGATGATCGTTCGAGGGCGGGCGACACTTTTGTAGCATGGGTAGAGGCGCAAGTCCATACGTGGGAGAAACGAGAGAACCTGTTTCTGCCACCACCTTCATAGATCCAGGAGGCAACTATTGATATGTATACATCTTGGTACCGCCGTCACACCTGACTGATGATCGGGAACCCCATTCATCAAGCTGGCGGTCCGTACAGACCATTAGCCGGGAGGCACGAGGCACTAGCATGTTTTTTTTGGAACCTATTCTTATAACTATGATATAGCATTATGTAATTAATATTTTAAATGTTGTGTAGGCTATTGGTCATCATTTAGTCTACAAGTTGGGACTGCAGATGCAGCAGCATGCCGATAATCCTGCAGTCGCTTAGTATGGCCGGCAGGTGGTAGAGCTGGCTCTCTGGACACTACAGCAAGCCATAGAGGATGAGAGGTTAGATCACACTGTTGAGTATGTGGCGCCAGATCAGCACCATCAAGGTAGGCCTGTCGTACAAGGCAGGGGTCGGGCACGAGGCAGGGCTGTCCCACGAGGCAAGGCTGTCCTACGAGGTAGGGGTGCCCCACAGGGTCATTGGGGACGGCGAGGAGGTGGTCCCCAAAAAGGCGGCGTTGAGGCACCTGTTGAGGCACCTAATGAGGATCTTGGAGATGATCAGCAGGGTTACATCCCTCAGCAAGATGAGTCCTCCTGCAACATGTCGTCGTACAACCTTTTGCTGGAGCTACCAACATCGCAGATCTCCTCATCAAATCCATTGTTGATCACGGGTACATTCGACGGAGATGTAGAGTAGTTCTTTTCATGCCCATCTAGTGCAGCTGAGGATCGGCCGACCCGAGATGTGAATGGTGGGCGCAGGTTAAGTTTTGGCTCATCCCCGGCGGTTGTTGCGGATCTATCATAGGCGCAGATATATTTGTATTACTATTAAATTTTAATTTGTTTTTTTCCTTAATGATTTGCCATAAATTAATTTTTAATTTTCTTATTAAGGCTTCGTCCCAGCCCATCGCAGAGCCCACTTTATGCGATGATTTCGACACCATGGATGCTTATATTCAAGAGCCCGACGAGACCATAGTAAGAAAATATTTTTTACTTAACACGTACATTACTAATATACCTTTTTATATACTAAACTTACTAATTATTTTGTAGGTTTCTAATGGACCGACGGTCCCTTCTACCGATCCTGCCATCTCTACTGACGATCATGCTGCAGCGTATCCTCACATAAAGAGGTGAATTGATGAGGATGATCCTGATAGTGTACTCCGGCGCTAGGGGATGCGTCTCAAGCCATCGGCTGCATTGAATTACACAGGTAGTGGGACACATTGATTTTTGTTTTTGTTTGTTTTTTTATGTAAATAATGGCAAGAATTTTATTTTAACAACAATTTTATTTTAACACTACAACACAAACATAAACATAGCAAACCTAACATAACAAAAATTCTGTACAACTAATGAAAACACATGACATAGGAAATATAAAGATACACTACTACGCTAAACACGTATATATCATTGTTATTCATGACCGCCTAGTATTCTCTGCTCCAACCACTTAAATTTGCCTTCCAGCTTATTTTTTTCTTCTTCCACTTCCTTCAGTTTCTCCTTCAACTCTGCAACTTCTCATTTGGATTGTCGCTCTTTTTCCCACTGCTTCAAACACAAACTATGAAGATGCTGTAACTTTTCTTTGTTGTATTCATGCTGACAGGGTTCATCAATCCATACCTCAAAATTACAAATAGGTTCGTCGGGAACCCTTATAAACTTGTTCATACAAGCCCATTAGCGGCATCCAGCTTCTTCCTAATAGTTGTGCATCGTGCATTTTTTGCCGCACTCACACCTTGGAACATAAAAGGGTTCAGACATTTGTTAAAGCGTAAATAAAAACCTTGATTATACGGAAATATTTCCTATTGGTTATTGTTAAGTGCATAAAATAAGTAGAATGCGCCTGTTATTTATAGGCAAGACAATACACAAAATGTAGTATTGTACCGCATTTCACATATTTAATTTTTCTAAAATGAAACAGCCTTTGCGTAGTCGGTTCAACTTTACAGACCGACAAGACAACACACAAGATGTAGTATTATAACACACTTTACTTATTCATTTTTCTGAAATGAAACATCTTTTGCGCAGTCGGTTCAGCTTTTCAGACCGACAAGACAACACATAAAACTTAGTATTGTACTGCGCTTTACATATTCAATTTTTTTGAAACGAAATAGCTTTTCTGCAGTCGGTTCTAAAACAAAACATCTTTCACGCAGTCGGTTCAGCTTTTCAGACCGACAAGACAACACACAAAATATAGTATTGTACCGCGCTTTACATATTCAATTTTTTTGAAACCAAACAACAACGTCTTGATTTTTCCTTTGTTATCTTTTATTCTCATATCTGTTGCTTTAGTTATGGTTGCTTTGATTTTATCTCTTCGATTATTATGTTATGAAATTTCAATCTTCAGATTGGTCTTCTTTACTAACACCAATAAGTTGAATGTTGGACTACCATATCATCATCCCAATTCAAAAGGTTATGTTAAAAAATAAGATGTAACAAAATTGTGGAACATAATTTTATTTGATAGATATTGCAACATACACAAGTAAAGACACTTACTATAAAAAATATTACGAAAACAAAACACTAGGTGTATCCTTGATAGTTGGATACATTCGACGAACTTGCACCAGGAGCTGGATTACCACCGCCACCCACACTAGCTGAAGGACATTTACGACGGTCATGATCTGTTTGCGAGTATATGCCACATTTACGCGCATAAATGGTATCACCAACATCCATTTGGTTCCGTATACATGTTCTCTTTTGCACTTGCAGCTTGCACAAATAGTCCTTGTTACACACCATTTTAAATGGTTCCAGTGGACAATAATGCTTAGCATCGTGTGGCTGTAACTACCCACTATATGTGTCTACGTATACCGTAATACTGTATTGCCTATCAATATAGTTGGTTGCCCCTAAAATAACTTGTTGAAAGCACTTCAAGGCATGTGCGCACGGCATGTGGTAGATGGTCCATTTCCTACATGAACACAACAAGCTGCCTTCATTCACCGTATGTAGATTATTCTCCCAGTGTCCGGGGATAGCGGTGCGAACTTCAAAAATAGCCGGGTCTTGATCATACTATAAAAATAAATGCCAACGTGCTCGTCTCCTGTAATTCTCAAATCTTCTCATCGGTATTGACATAAATTGACACCCATGTCCATCAATTCCGATGCAGCTCTATACCTTTCAACAAACCTCTCCGCAATCTGTTTGAATGTCATCCAGACCATGGTAATGACATGCAATCCACGTGCAAACTTCAATAAACCACTTAATGACTTCGACACATTTGTAAGTCAAGGCTCCCTATCGTCTGCCACCATCAGGCAAATGCCGTACGGAACTTAAAATACCACCATGTCGATCAGATATTAGACAAATACGTGAACGTTATTTGACAACGTCCTGCTTTAAGTGGTTCAAAAAGAGTGTTTACATCTCTTCGCTTTCACTGGCACAAACGACAAAAGCTAGTGGAAATACTTGTTCGTTGGCATCTACTGCAACTGCGATCAAAAGCCTAATATCATACTTTCCATAGACATGAGTACCGTCTACGGAAATTACCGAGCGAAAATGCACAAAACCATTAATTGCTGGTTTAAATGACCAGAACACATAGTTGAAGATATATTCGAGTCTGTCCGAACTTCGCTCACGCATTTATTCAACAACAGTCCTGGGGTTAAAGTGTTACAGTGCGGCCATATACCTGGGTAGAGATGAAAATGACTTATCCCAATCACCATAAATAATTTCAAAAGCATGTTTCTGCCCGAGATATGCCTTTCTTTTGGTTATAGTACACTCATATTACTGGTGGACGACTGTAATACACTCTTTAATCTTGAACCTAATGGACACTTCCAAGTATGGAATCAAGACAAGAGAAATCAAGTCTACATCCAAGTTGAAGTGATTCTCATTGAATGTGTCCATTTAACATTAATGGGTGATAATATATTTATCCACTTTCCACAACCCTGATTTTTTTTGTTGGCATGCTACACCCAGTGACAACCCATAAAGTCTCTACGGCATACAACCTAGTATACCTCCGTGGTTGACTCCCTTACTGTCATCTCACATCACTCTCTTATGCTGTAGATTTTTACAGCCCTGATTAGGCGAGCTTTAACGGGAAAATACATGCCCTTTGCCATCATGGCTGGTCTAGACTCATCCCACATTGCTGAGCAAAATTCGTCATCATCCCTTGTGAGGGCATCCAAATCCAGCATACTTGGCAAATTATCAAGGTATGGAATATTCCGCTCATGAAACGGCATGTGGGACTCGCACACTCTTGGTCTAAAGAGAGGTGGAGGAGCATGCTCCCTCTTTAGCTTAGGTTCTACATACATTTCCTCCTCATCATCACCTTCATCAGGGGAAGCGTGTGTCATCTCTAGGCTCATCGGCCTTGTTGTCAAAATCACTATCATCTTCCTGACTCTGCGCATCTGCCAAATCACTAGTGAATATGTCATCTATGGGCAACTATGTGAAGGCTGGAACATCAAGTTGCTCATTTTTACTGCAAAAAAAGAACAAAATGATAAGCTACACAACTCGATACATACCTGATATATAGCTATATCAGTTCACTTACAAGTCGTACTGTGTTGACATTCCATGATGGATATTTTCTTGTTGGTGATGACTCCCGGATGGACCACTGTGGTCCAATACGCCAGAACTACACATATTCCAACTAGGAGCGGGGTCATAACTTGTAAAATTCATATACGGACGGTACCCCCTATGAAATATATGAGTGTTAATACAAATCCAATTCAAACATAAAATAAACATCGCTAAAGCATTAAAAAAATTGAAGTTTACCAGTCGTCTTGAGGATTATATAAAGTCAAAAATTTATTTCCTCGCTGCTCATTCACCGGTGGTGGTAAGTTTAAATCAAGTCAAGCTCTTTTATCAGAAATCTGTCCGATAAAAATTGCTCCTGAATAACCACCCGCTCACTGGGGGTTATCCCCACTATGCAAAACATCATTATTGGGAACGTTTTCAACCTTGACGTACATTTCCAACAATTTTATTACAATAAATTCCCTGTATTTATCCGGAATCCACAAAAAATCTCTAAGAGATTCATCATCTTCGATCTTAAACTCAGAATAATAAGCAAACCCCTGCGGAGTTACAAAATATGTAAATCTAACGATTACTTTATTGTTCACCAAACATTTCCTCACACTCATTTTCTTACGTAACAACGATACCAATTTGTCGTACTCCATTGTAAGCGGTAATTTAACATGACACTGTGGAGGTGGACTATACCTCACAGAGTTATTCTCCATTACAACCTCATCCCCCCAATATAATGAAACTCTTATTTTTGGCTCTTCAGATATTATAAAAAAATGCTTGATAACAAGAAGAAAATTATGAACGGAAGTTTGAAGGAAAGTTTTGAATGGATTTTCATAAAATCCGAACACCTTTAAATAAGGAAAGTCCTAGTTCGGGGTGCAGATTTTTTTATGTAAAATGCAGTATAATATCACGCTTTATGTATTTGAATTATTGTTATGTCAGTTAATCACAGAACACTTATTGGTGGGCCCAACAAAGAAGCAAAACACAGTATAATACTATGCTTTCCTAAAATGCAATAGAATACAGTGTTTTAGTTAGAAAAGTAACTTTTTTTAACTGTATAAACGTATTTTGAATCCCAAAAGTCAATATTTTGGTTTTGGACACCCAATTGCCTTCATGATCTCGCAAAATTCCTCCAGCTCCAGTCATTCCATCTGCTAATTTACTCCCATTAGTATTCAACTTATAAAAACTGATTTCAGGTCTTTCTCAGTTTATAATGATGCGCTTAATTCTTGGAGTCATAGCAATCAACCGGTCATAAATGTATTTCCACTAAAACAACCCTTCAACAACCACATTACAGCAACAACAACAAATCCAGTATGATTCCAACAGGTGGGGTCTGGGGAGGGTAGTCTGTACACAGACCTTACCCTTACCTAATGCAGGTAGAGAGGCTATTTCCAATATACCCTCGGGCAAGAAAAAGAAAAAAAAAAAGGAAGAAAGAAGGAAGAAACAAGAAAAATGGAGAGATAAAGGATAAGTAGTACCAAATAACAGCAACGGACAATGCAATACCTGAGGCAAACAAAACCACATAACGTAATAAAAATCTAAGAATATGAGGAGGAATCCATGCTACTAATACTATCGGTGAACACTAAAAACTACCCACTAACCTTCTACCTTAATCATCGACCTCCACACCCTCATATCAAGAGTCATGTCCTTAGTGAGATGAAACAACACCATGTCCTGTTTAATCACCTCTCCCCAGTATTTCTTAGGCCTACCTCGACCTCTTCTAAAATTCTCCATGGCCAACCTCTCACATCTCCTGATAGGAGCATCAATGCTTCTTCTCTTAACATGTTTGAACCATCTCAGCATCGACCCTCGCATCTTGTCCTCCATGGAGGCTACTCTCATTTTGTCCCGGATAGCTTCATTTTTAATCTTATCTCTCCTGGTGCACTCGCACATCCATATCAATATTCTCATCTCTGCTATTTTCATCTTCTGCACGTGGGAGTTCTTGACTGGCCAACACTCAATTCCACACAGCATAGCTGGTCGGACCACCACTTGATAAAACTTACCCTTAAGTCTTGGAGACATATTCTTATCGTATAAGACACCGTAAACAAGCCTCCACTTCATCGATCACGCTTCGATGTGATGTGTGACATCTTCGTCAATTTCCTCATTCACCTCGTGCTCTGAATTTAACATCTTATTGACTGGAATTCCTCCCTTGAACCTTTAGGACAAGGTTCTCATTGAGAACGGGGGTATTTTCATGAATAATATTGGGCTTGGCCCAAATGAAAGTAGTGGGAAAGATGGGGTTGACGATAGTGGGCTTGGAAAGCCACTAAGCAAAAGGAAAGGATGGAAGAAACCATCACATGAGCTCGAAAAGTTACATTTGGGACCCGGGTTGATGGGCTTAGCCTGTGAAATGCGAAATGGAGTTCGGTTAGTTAAATTGCATGATTCTATGATAGTGGGGTAGGCTGAATTTTGTAGAAACTTCCTCTCTCTCGTCTCTCTCCCTGAACTATTTCTCTGCTCTGTCTTCCCATCCCCTTTCTTTCTGTTACTATCCTTGTTATGTTAATGTCTATCTTCTTATTCTCTAATTCTATATACTGAGTTTCCATTAATGAAAGATCAATTCACAATTTTTATTTGTAAGTGGTTTGTTTGAGAAGTTCATTACAGTGTATGAGAGAGAGGGACAAAAGTGTCTTATTCAGTATGGGTCCCACTTTTACATGGCATGAAAAATAAAGAATTTATATTAAATAAAGTGCCAAATCGCATAGCCAGTAGCTTCTCTGGTTTTTTTCTTAGTAAGAGACATGCTAACATAAATGACTTTATAGTCCTAAAATAAAGATAATTGACTTTATTCCATAATTTCACTAACTTAAATGACCTTTTACGGAATTGATTCTGCATAAAAGAGACAATAAAAGCATTGGAATTTTTTCCCTTCAAACATGACTATTCGAATCTAAAGGACTACATTAGAGAAGTTATCGTGTTGAGCAAGAAGAATCTTCAATTTATAAAAGGTAAAATATATAAATGGCCCCTTCAAGTTGTCTACAACGGTCATTTGAACACCTCAACATACCTATTTATCAAGTAAACACTTCAAGTGTCTGTTAATTAAATCAAATAGACACCCCGGTACAGAATACCAGATGCGTGAGTTACACTTGCCAAATGAGCCAATCAATGAATGACACATGTAATTTGTAATTAAAACTTAACACAAATTAACCAAAGAAAAAATAAAATAAATTTAAAATGAAAAATCCCTTCCCCAGCATCTCTTTCTCCCCCCCCCCCCCATCTCCAACTTCATCTTCCTCAAACTCATCTTCCTCAAGATACACTCTGGATCACAAGTGTTTGAAAACTTCCAAGTTAATTTTTTTTGCACCAACAGAAAATACTACTCTTGATTGGAAGCTCACTTAAGCTTGACAATCCAACCTGTCTTATCCTCTGCGAGTCCCATTTGTAGACTAGTAAGTGCAGAGTATAATTATTGCGACACAAGACCAACCCCGTTATTTCCATATATTACCATTTTCCCTTGATGAGTAATGCTACCCACAGGGGATACAACCACTGCTGTTCCCGTATAAAAAACTTCATCAGCATCAAGCAATTCATCCACGGACACCAGTCGTTCCTCAACCTGGAATCCTTGACTAAGAGATACGTCGATTATGCTCTTTCGTGTAATACCAGGCAGAATTGTCCCTTTAATTGCAGGAGTTACTATCAGATTACCCTTCACATATTTTGCTGATTTTCTTGCTCGATCAATCGTTCATTTGGCAATTATTTCTTCACTAACTTTAAATTTGTTGAATTTGATGTGATGATATATTTGATAATTTTGTTCTTCTGTAACGGAGGCAAAGGTGATTTTGGGTCAGAGGAGGGTGTTGAATGGTGGAGGAGAGAATTGGAGGAGAAGGGGTATGAAAATTAAGTGGGGTCCATATTATTTTAGTAAAAGAAAAAAGAAAAAACCTAATTTTAGGTTGACAACTCGCGTCCTAGAGAGTGGATTTCACGCAATGGGGGCTAACATGGTCGGGTATTTAGTTGATCTTCTATTGTGAATAAATAAAGGGTCTAATTGAAAATAGGCTCACTTGAGGTGTTCAGCTGGTTGTTGAGGACAACTTGAAGGGACTATTTATGTATTTCGCCTTTATAAAAGTGTGAAATTTCTCCTCCAAGAAAGGAATTATCAAATATGGAAGAGTTCTATATTTTATTTTTATTAAAAAAAATTAATTACAGTAAATATTTTATCTTTCCTTCAAGTAACAGGAAAATCCAAATATAAACAAAAAAAAATCGAAACTAGAAGGTTTAAGGCATTCCTCGAGTCCCGTGGTTCTAGCATGGTCGTTTTATTGACTTAAAACTTGGCTTAAATTAATTTTGGATAAACTATAATTTATATGATTTTTATGTTTACCTATGTCCGCTTTTATTGTTGATTATTAAACTTATAAAATAAAAAATAATAATAATTTGGATAAATTGCGTTGTCATAACCACGTTATGCAAGCGAATACGTGATCGAATAACAAAATTAATTAACTTATCATAATTGTGCCTCGCAAACAAATCTGAAATCATGACAATCAATTATTTGTAGTACTTTTGAGAAATTACTACATTTGTGAGAATTAATTCTTGAAAATGATCTAAAAGTCAACAATCGCGTTACGTAAGTGAATTCGCGTTTTTAGCAAAGGATTAATTAAATTAAAAATTAACTAAACTAACGGGTAATGTATGAGATAATTGAATTAATTTAAATGGATTTCAAATAAAAATCTATAACTTTATTTTAAAGAGTTACATTAAATATTATCTTTATGACACATATGCTTGAGTTGCCCCTGATGTTAAATTTTAAATTAATTAAAGCTAATAACGATCACCTCTTTCGAAGAGCACATGTAGTATAGAGAGATGATGAACTGCAGGAACTAAATCATATTGCATGACCACATCTTAAGTGAACCTCCACATCTGCACCAAAATAGCAAAGTTGTCTATGATATTTAACTAAAAACTTGTTTGGCTAACTTTTAAAATTTGGTTATTTTAAGAGTACCATATTTAAAATGGAGTTGATATTCTTGCGCTAAAGATCCTCAAATCTTTTAATTTCCTCCGCCACTTTCAATTTACATTACATTCCTTAATCCTTATGTTTGTAGTGAATCAAACTTTAAGCTTTTCAAACCTCAATTTTGCCAACATTAGTAAATCTATTTTTTTAATACCACTACTACTTTATACATGGCTCCAATTGATTTTCTAACTTCAAATCCTTAAACCTCAGAAGAAAGATCTTTAAGCTATGTACTGAATCTAAAATGCAACAACAGAAACTTTATCATATGAAGTTTAGCATAAAACAAAGGATTTGACAGTATTAATAATTGAATTTTCAATATTAGAATATTTCTTTCAACACTAGAACATTCTTACCTCACTAATTCTCAAGCTATGCACTATGATCTAAGTAGTCTAAACTAACACCAAAATATGAACATTCAAATATGCCAATTATAAAATAAACTAACTATAAACAATAAAATGATAATAATATGAAACTTTTAGCACTCAAATATTCAGCAGATTTTTTGGAGATAGTTGCTCGAAATAAACTAAATCAGGCCGATCTTTCATCATCTTCTACTATAAAAAAGAACTTGCATTACAAGTGTTTGGAAAGTTACCTAAAATACAAAAATACAACAATAAAGGTAGCAAAAAATCAGTAGCAGTGTCAGGATCCAGACTCGGTTGTGATGGCGCCCAACCCTAAAGCTAAGCAAGCCTGACCAACAGTCGCTCCCAATTCAACAATAAATCTCAAAAACCAACAATTTAAGGAGAGTAAAATAGTTTTAGAATAATAATCCAATATTTATAGAAGAATAATACTGAGAAATATAGAGTCTGATAAAACACTCCCAAAAGATCTGGGGTCACGAGTCTAGAGCCTCTAAAACAACTGGATAACAATATCTGAACGAAAATACACAAGTTTGGGAATGTATATATAAATAAAACTGAAATAGGAAGAGTAGCCAGGTCCTGCGAACGTCAAACAGCTACCTCAACAACTCTGATAAGCTCTGGAAAACAAAGACTGTTCAGCTAAGCCTCCGGTGCACCTGAATCTGCATACAAGGTGCAGGGAGTAGGGGTGAGTACTACCAACTCAGTGAGTAATAAGCATATAAAATGTCTGAAGATAAGAAATCCACGAAATGCCACAAAGCAAAGCTAAAACTAACAGTCCGACACCTTACTACGAACCAACAGCAAAGCGACTTCAAATATAACAGTCAAGTAAAATGTGAGGATGCAATGCAATGCACATGAACATGCTGTGGCGTACAACCCGATCCATTTAACGTTGACAGCGCTCACTGGGGGTGTGTACAGACTCCGGAGGAGCTCCTTCAGCCCAAGCGCAATATAATCATAACATTAGCTGCGGCGTGCAGCCCGATCCATACTCAATCCACAATATGCATATGAGTCACGTAACAGATTCAATTAATTTCCCAATTTCCAATTTATTAAGAAGAATATACTTTAGATACTTAACTTCACGAAAAGTGACTTAGCATTTCATAACAGTGATTAAACACAGGACTGAGATAAATGATTATACAAAGCATGCTATCACAATGATATTCATCCTCTAAGGATGCTACAGATCGGCACAAGGCCCCAAACACGGCAATAAGCCCAGATATATTCAATATAGGGTGCGTATCAGTCGCCAATATAGAAAGATTCTTGTTCGGAATGGACCAAGTCACAATCCCCAGTCATAAACAATCCCGCACCTGCCATGGGGTGCGAGTCACGCCCTAAATAGTGTCACAATGTGATAAATCGGGGTTTCAAACCTTCAGGCCATCATATACACCAACTACTTACCTCTAACCGGCCGTAGAATGGTCCACAATACCTTTTCCTTTCGTATCGATCTCCTCGCGCGTCGTATCTAGTCAAAATCACAATGAATACATAAATATGGTTTAAAGAAACATAACCCAATCAAAAATACTCGAAAAGTACTAAAATTCACGAAGTTGGTAAAACTCGAGCCCCGGGCTCACTTATCGAAGAATTTCGAAAATGATATCAACGGATTCCTCGTCTCGCCACGAGTCTGTACATATAAAGTTTACCAAAATCGGAGCTCAAATGGCCTTTCAAATCCCAAAAATTCGTTTTCAAAAACCAAGCCCTAGTTCTTCACAATTTCAACCTATTTCCATGGATTTGAGTGTTGATTCTTCATAAAAATGGTGTTTTTAAGTCAAGAGACTTACCTCCAATCAGGCTTTGAACAGAATCAGAAGAAGCGAGAGATTAGGGTTGAATTTTCTTAGATTTGGAATTGGGTAGGTCCTATTGGTGTTTTCAAGAAATAGGCGTGTGGATAAGCTTTGGGATGGTCTGGGCTTTAACTGGTACGAGTTTGGGTAGGTTAAGGTTTGAAGGTCCAAACTTCGATCGAAGATTCGACGAGTTCCACGATGATTCGAAGGCAACACATTATGGATTCGTTTTGAGGGGAGGAAGAGGGTGCTACAGTGTCAATCTGGTGTGGATTGAAGGTCAACCGCTGCCGTAGGTGATTTTCGGTGGGCGACGGTCGGTGATGTAGAGAGGCAATTGGGGGGGGGGGGGGG
>MU696394.1:52699-63906 GCA_026770625.1 Nicotiana glauca | reverse complement strand
TTTCCTAGTCTAGCACAAGTAATAAGCTTCAAGTAAGATAAGGCAAATAAGAAAGAAAGTTAAATATTAACAACTTAAGTAAAAATCGGATTTTCATCAATCGGCTCAAGTACGCACTTGTCACCTCGTGTACAAGGCACTCAAATATCAAGAACAATTCCTAAGGGGAATGGTCCCCCACACAAAGTTAGACAAGCCACTTACCTCGAACCGGCTCAAAATCAATCCAACACCATGTTCTTGCCACGAGTATCCGACTCCAAATGGCTCAAATCTATTCAATTCAATTACACATCGTAAATAATATTGCAAACAACTGATTCCACTATAAAGATTAAATCTAGGGCGCGAAAATAGGTAAAATGACCAAAATTCCCCACCAACCAATATCTCGGAATCGAATAATTTCACATTTTTAGAACCCTCATACTCTCACAAGTCTAACCATATAAAAATCTCCCAAATCGGAGGTCAAATGCCCCCCACAAAACCCCAAAGTTTGGTCTATGAACTTTTATCCCAAATTACCAAGTTTTTGTTCCTAAATTCGATTTCAAATGATGTATTTAGCTATATAATGATGAAATATAATGAAAAGGGATCAAGGAAACATTACCCAATGATTTTTTCTCCAAAAATCACTCAAAATCGCCTTCTCCCGAGCTCCAAAACATTACCCAATGAAAAGGGCAGGTTCCGCTTCTACGGATAAATAACCGCTACTGCGGTACCGCTTAGGCGGTCAAACAACCGCTTCTGCGGATCCTGAGAGGGAGACCAAATATCGCTTTTGCGATAACGGGGGCCACTTCTGCGGTACTTCTGCGGTCCCCAAACAGCAGAAGCCAAAATACCAGAAGAAATAAGACACCAGTTGCTGCAACCTTATAGATTTTCCCCCGTTAACCACCCGAAATCATCCCGAGGCCCCTGGGACCTCAACCAAAAGTACCAATACAACTTAATACCTCATTCAAACTTTTACAAATCCTTAAAACACCTAAAACAACACCGAAAATCCAATTAAATCAAAGATTCAAGCCTAAGAACTTCAAATTCCAACAAAACACGCTTTCGATAAAAAATCTAACCGAACCTCGCCCCAATGACCTGAAATTTTGCACACATGTCCAAAATGACATGACGGAGCTACAGAAACTTCCAGAATTCAAATCCGACCCCCGGATCAAAAACTCACTATCGGACCGGAAACTTCAAAAATTCAAACTTCGGCATTTCAAGCCTAAATGAGCTACGAACACCCAAAATACATTCCAAATATGCTCCCAACCCCGAAATCACCTAACGGAGCTAACAGAACTATCGGATTTCCATTCCGAGGTTGTCTTCACACTGTTGTGAATACAGATCATTTTTCAACTTTTAAGCTCTCATTTAGGGACTAAGTGTCCCAAAACACTCCGAATCCTAACACCGAACGTCCCGGCAAACCAATATAGCAGAAATGAACTTAGGGGAAACAGTTAATGGGGGATCAGGGCATGAATTTTAAAAATAACCGTCCGGGTCGTTACATCCTCCTACACTTAAACATTCGTTCGTCCTCAAACGAGCATAGAGAACATACCTGAAGTAGCAAAAAGATGAGGGTACTGGCTGCGCATATCCTGCTCGGTCTCCCATGTTGCCTCCTCTGCTGGCAGACCCCGCCACTGGACCTTCACTGAAGCAATGTTCTTTGACCTTAACTTCCTGATCTGCCTGTCCAAAATGGCCACTGGTTCCTCAACATAGGATAGATCCTTGTCCAAATGGACTGAACTGAAATCCAACACGTGCGACAGATCACCGTGATATCTCCAGAGCATCGAAACATGAAATACCGGATGAACTCCGGTAAGGCTGGGAGGTAAGGCAAGCTCATAAGCAACTTCCCCAACTCGCATCAAGATATCAAAAGGCCCAATAAACCTCGAACTCAGCTTCCCGTTCTTTCCAAACCTCATGACGCCCTTCATAGGCGAGACCCGAAGCAGAAACCGCTCACCTACCATATATGCAACATCATAAACCTGCCGATGTAGTTCAGCCTCCAACAGACTCATCACCTCAGTCTTGTTCCTTGGAGGTGGCAATTCTTAGATAGCTTTGATCTTTGACGGGTCCAACTCAATGCCTCGACGGCTGACTATGAATCCCAATAGTTTTCCAGATGGAACACCAAATGCGTATTTGGCGGGGTTAACCTTAAGATTGTACCTGTGAAGCCTCTGAAAAAATTTCCTCATGTCTCTAACGTAGTTGGCCTGCTGCTTTGACTTTATGATTACATCATCCACGTAAACCTCAATCTCCTTGTGTATCATGTCATGGAACACAATAGTCATTGCCCTTATGTAAGTTGCCCTAGCATTGTTCAAACCGAATGGTATTACCCGATAGCATAAGTTTCCCACAGCGTGATGAACGCCTTCTTTTCCTCATCTTCCTCATCCATTAAAATCTGGTGATACCCTTCATAGCAATCCACAAAAGATCCAATCTCATGCTTGGCACAGTTATCAATCAAAATGTGGATATTTGGCAGTGGGAAGTTATCCTTCGGACTTTTTTTGTTGAGATTGAGGTAATCAACACACACTCTGGTATTTCCATCCTTCTTTGGTACTGGCACAACATTAGCTAACCAAATGGGATATTGTGTGACCCGAATAACCTTCACGTCCAACTGCTTGGTGATTTCTTCCTTAATCTTCATACTCATGTCGGTTTTGAACTTTCTTAACTTCTGCTTAACGGGAGGGAATACCGGATCGATGGGCAATTTGTGAACCACCAAGTCGGTGCTTAGACCCGGCATGTCATCATATGACCATGCAAAAATGTCTTTATATTCAAACAGTGCTTTGATTATTTCTTCCCTGATATGTGGTTCAAGATGGACACTTATCTTAGTTTCTTTGACATTATCTGGGTCCCCTAAATTGACTGCTTCCGTATCGTTCAGTTTAGGCTTGGATTTTTCTTCAAAATGATTTAATTCCTTACTAATCTCCTCAAAGGCCTCATCTTCATCATATTCTGATTTGTCATCACACTCTACTTCTTGAATTATTATTTTAGAATCAGATTGATTTTTAGGACTAGGTTGAGGATTCGTCATGCATTACATGTCACTGGAACCAACGTAAAAAGAACTATACAAAAAGAAAAGAAAACAAAAAAAACTATCAGGAATAATAAAGAAGGGAAATTGCATTTCATTGAAGGATAAAAGATAACATGGTTTGCACATCCAAACGGGCAAAAAATAAAATATGAATTACAACCCTTGAATAACCCAGACAAACTGAAGGAAGATCAAAGCAAACTACCAAAACTCCTTCCGGGTAGGGAGAGGAGTAGCCTTCCAATTGTTAAGCTTTGCATTTGGCCCGACAAATTGCACATCTTCTTTGTTAGAACCATTTCCAACTTCTACCATGTTCACATCGTCGAACAATCTCTGGAACCTTTCATTTAACTCTTCATAGATAATAGCAGAATTTGGAACTGTTGTCATAAGGTGTTTTTTGGCACCGGGTTTGACAAATGACCTAGAAAGATGAGGAATAAGATTTGGAAGTACCCACACTTTTCGTTTCAACCTTTTAGATCTTTTCACATCTGCCACTGTAGATTTGAATCCAAGACCGAAAATGCCCAAAGCTTCAGGGAGGGACACTGGCTGTATGATACCCTGTAGAGATGCACCCAGACCTTTCCCTGGAACAAAGCCATTTTTCAACATTTTTCAGTCTGCCATCACTGATGTGGAGGTTATCCTTGGAGTTGGAACGCATTTCCCTTCTGGAATCTTCTCGACTGACACTGTTTCAAAAACCTGATAGACCCAGGGCCCTTTGTCATCTTCAAACTCAAATGAACGGGACAACGACATCACTGTGAGCACACAAATTATCCTCGCCATGCAAAACGATCTCATGTCTTTCCCATTCGAACTTGACCATCTGGTGCAGAGTGGACGGGACTGCTTTGGCAGCATGAATCCACAGTCGACCTAATAGTAAATTATAAGAGACAGCTATGTCCATCACCTAGAACTCCATGGTGAATTCCACTGGTCCTATTGTCAACTCTAGCACTATATCACCAACTGAATCTTTCCCTCTACCGTCGAAACCTCGGACGCATATGTTGTTCTTGTGAACCCTCTCCTCATCAACTTTTAGCTTGTTAAGAGTAGAGAGAGGGCAAATCTTTGCACTAGAACCATTGTCAACCAATACCTTGGTAACCACAGAAGCTTCATATTTTACCGTAAGATAGAGAGCTCTGTTATGCTCAGTACCTTCCATAGGCAACTCATCGTCAGAGAAAGTGACCCGTTCACCTCAAATATTTTGTTGGCAATTTTTTCCAAATGGTTAACTGAAATCTAGTCGGGAACATGAGCTTCGTTCAAAGTTTTCATCAACGCCTGCCGATTCTCGTCTGAATGAATCAGCAATGACAGTAAAGAAATGTGAGCAGGTGTCTTTCTTAACTGTTCCCTAATGGAGTAATCTTGTATTTTCATTTTTCTCAAAAACTCCTCCATTTCTTCCTCAGTTACCACTTTTTTCACTATAACTGGGTTATCTTTGGATGCTTTAGCTTTCCTTATTTCTTCAGGGGCAAATCATCTTCCTGAACGAGTTAGTCCCTGGGCCTCATTGACTTCTTCTTTCACTTCCTTTCCTTTATAGGTCACTATCACCCGTTCATAGTTCCATGGGATAACTTTGGTGCTGATTACTGGCAATTGAGTTACCGGCTTGATGATGACAGGGTCCGTATGGTCACCCTCCACAATTATGACGGGCTTGTTTGCCAATCCTGGAACAACTACTTTTGACTTATCTTTCTTTACTATGGCATCATTTGGGGGTCCTCTCTTGACTGCCACAGATGGTTCACCATTTGTCCCGCTCAACTTATTCATTGATCCTTCAACTGTTGGTTTTTTAACAAGCTTGACCTCACTGAACCAAATCATCATGACAGTTTGTGAAGGCTTCTTGGGCTCCCTTCCCTTATGTACTATCTCGATCATGTTTGTCTCCTGATGGGTTGGCAACGGGTTCTGGTTGATGTTGGGTGCCTTGGGAGTTTGGACCTCGATCCAGTTTATGTCAATGAGCTCTTGGATGGCATTTTTCAAGTGCCAGCACTTCTCCGTATCATGCCCTGGAGTACCAGAACAATATTCACAGCTTACAGAGTAATTAAGATTCTTTGGAGGGGGGTTTGGAAATTTCGACTCAATTGACCTCAGCATATCTAATTGCCTCAACATGTGGAACAAACTAGTGTAAGACTCCTCCAATGGGGTGAAGGTTTTCTTCCTCTGCAACCTCTCATTTTTAAATGCTTGATTGGGCTGGAAACAGGGTCGGTAGGGTTTCGGTAGGCTCGTGGGGGTGGTAAGAATTTTGTTGAGCTGGGTGGGTATTTCGTGGGGTTGGCGCACGCCATTACGCATAGGCAGGAGGTTGAGTGTATGTTCGGGCGTGGTGGACAAAAATACGAGGGTCTTGTGCTGGGTTGTAATGCTGTGGTGGATTATACGTAGTTTGGTAGTGAGTTCGAGACTGAGTATAATGGTGTGACAAGACTTTGTGTCCAAGCCATGATCCCGAATCAATTGTTGCCACGTCTTCTTTCTTCTTCTTTCCAATCCCTCCCCCAATACCGCCTTCAATGGCTTGGGTAGGTTCCCTAATAGCTGAGTAGCTCATGATCTTGTTTGATTTAAGCCCTTCTTCTACCATGCCACCCATCTTCTCCACCTTATTGAAGGTAATTCCTATGGTCGATACCAGATGGCCGTAGTAAGTGGGCTCCAAAGCTGTAGAAAATAATCCACAATTTCGCTCTCTTACATCGAAGGTTCAACCCTTACCGCTTGTTCTCTCCAACAGAAACCGTACTCCCTGAAACTTTCTCTAGGCTTTTTCTCGACTTAGTCAGGGACAAACGATCTGGAACAATCTCGAGGTTGTATTGGAAATGACAAGCAAATGCTTGGGACAAATCATCCCATGTGTACCATCTGCCGTGATCTTGACGAGTGTACCTCTCCAACATCGAACCACTCAGACTCTGGCTAAAGTATGCCATCAATAACTCATCCTTCCCGCCAGCTCCTCTCATTTTACTTTAGAATCCTCTCATGTGTGCCACTAGGTATCCGTGTCCATCGTACAAATCAAACTTCGATATGTTAAATCCCAACGGCAACTAAATATTAGGAAATAGACACATATCTTTGTAAGCTATTCTCACCTGGCCTCCCAATCCTTGCACGTTCTTGAATGACTGTTCTAGGATTTTAACCTTCCTGATCATTTCCTCCTGTTTCGGATTTTATGTGGTCTCTCAGTCTCAACCGGGAAGTCGAAATGAGTAGTGTAAGGGTAAGGTTCTTGGGCCTTGAAAGTGGGCTCCGGTGAATAGTATCGGTTATCTTGGGTCTGGAATAGAGGCTCACTAGAAGATCAGTAGATTGTAGTAGGTGGGGGTGCCACGAAAACATGGGTGACTGGTAGAGGAAGGTATGTGACTGGTTTAGGTGGTGGAGCTTGTGGTTTCTGGGAAGTGGTGCCTTGGTAGTGGTGGTAAATGGGAAAATCTGGGGATGAATCAACAGTAGGATGTTCCTGGGATGAACCGCTGGCGGGACAAAAGCAGGGTTGGCAGGGTAGAATGGTGGTGGATGCCCTTTTACCCAAGCTTGTTACATTTCTGCCATTTGTTGTTTCAGCTTATACAACTCCTCTTTCATACTAACATCAGATTCCTCCTCTTTTGACGGATCAATAAGACTTGCGTCCAATTCTTGGCTAGCCATGATCAATTTGTCTTTGGACCTGGTGTTGTATGGATGGGTTGCCAGAATGCTAAATAAATTAACTGCTTGCCTGAATTCTGATTAACAACAAATTTTTTAATGATAAGATCTTAGTAGATAAGTAGCCACACGTTGGGGATGCAATGCACCTAAGCAGCTAACCATTTCTATTATGTATTGGTTGCTTGCATCATTCTGGTATTTCTAAGTTTCACTCCACATTTTTATCTTTTTTTAATTATTTTTTTCTATTTCTCTTTTCTTATTTTCATGGTTGTGATCAAATTCTATGGGGATTGCCTACGTATCATGACGCCACATGAATAAGATCTTTGCTTAGTTCTGGCAGTTCTGACAAAACAAAAACCAATTTTATTTTTAAAAAAACAAAATCTTTCTTTTTTTTTTCGGCAGAGTCTCAGTATATTTTGGACATTGGTTTTTTGAAAACAGGCAATTATCTCTCTCAGCCCTCACATTGACATTCCTCTTCTCAACTTTTCCCCTATTATTCGATAAGCCGGTCAACATGCAAATACGAAGCAAATGAGTTCACAAGTAGCAAGTAGGATGCATCAGGATGGTCTTTTTATTTCAGGTACACCTATCCTAGACAGACCCAACCCCTGTGTTGTGTCTCAAAAGTCAAATGCACATGATGTAAACAAACGTTCCTACTAGGGATCCGGCATGAGGCTGAGTTATTCTAAGTATAAAACCTGGATATACTGTTCTATATCGGTGCACAATAGCGGACAACTCGGGCCGAGGAGGGGGCTATGTACCGGGAACCAAAAGGCCATCAAGCTTTGTAACTTGTCCGAGCCTCTTCCTAATTTAAGGTATGACACTAACAGAAAAGGAGTCATGCCAGCATGCACATCCCTGAAGATGAGAAGAGAAGGATTTCATAGCAGTTTATATACAGTTCAAATAATATCAAAGTGGTAAAAAGCAACAATTAGCACATTAGGCTCAAACATGAAATGAAAACTAGATAATAAATAAAAGCCAAATATAACAATTATTCTAAGCTCGAATTCTTGAACCCTGAACCAGAGATTCTGGGTTACTGTCCCCAGCAGAGTCGCCAGAGCTGTCACACCTTGTTTTTACCACCCCGAGAAGAGGATGTATAAGGGAGTTTTTCCAACTTAAAGTGACAATCGAAACGAAATCAATTTATTTAAAAAAAAAATCAAAGTTGCCACATGGGATAATTTTATGGTGTCCTAAGTAACCGGCTCAAATCCCGAATCAAGAAAAATATTGACTTTATTTTACAGTCCGCGAACACAGAAATCCTGGTAAGGAATTTTATTAACCCGGGTGAAGGTGTTAGGCATTCTCGAATTCTGTAGTTCTAGCATGGTCGCACAACTGTTATATTTGGACTATTATCTAATTTTAACACATGTTTATCCCATGGTAGATTTTAACTTATTAGCCGCTTTTATTTAACTATTAAGGAAGATTGCAACGTCATTTATAATACGTCTTAAACTACGTCACATAAATGCGCCCGCGGTCCCCGACATATTTTATCTTACATTGTTGATTTTCGGATTTGGGTTACATAAATGCACACCCGAATTTAGGAAGGTAACTTTTAAAATAGTGCGCCTAAAGCAACTACGCACTTTCAAGTTTGCGAGGGCCATGAAAATTTAATTAAATGGCTCGCCTCAATTTCTAAAGTTTCTAATATTAATTAAAAAGAGGGCCAGGCATTTTGGAGATTTTATTTGGCACTGCGCGGCCCAATTTATTCTAACATTTGAAAGAAAATTCAAACTAAGTTTTTGAGGGCCATAAGCTATATTCTATTTAATGGCAGGCCTCGACCCTACTTTAAGAATATGATTAATTAAGCACTAAAGAAATTAAGATTTGTTCAAACTAGATGAATGGGCACTGGTCAACACACACGATTAATAAGAAAACGGGGTCAGAAGGGGCAAAAAGGATCCAAATTCCAATTGCGGATATCTTCAGGTTTGGGCCCAAGGTGAGCCCAATTTTTAGATCCTTGGAATTGCCAAATATAGGACTCAACATCGAGCCCCCATAGCATACAAACAACGACTGAAATGGCAAAAGATCAAACTAAATCCAAATGGCTAATCAAAGGAACTACTATATACACAACAGTTTTAAATCATCCTTTAACTAATCAATGGACAACCAATGACATGATTTTGCAAACAATTAGAGGTTGAATTTTGAGAACTATACAGCATATAACTTTAAACCTTCAAATCCCCAAGCCAACTTGAAGTAATGATATGGGAATTTAAAACTCAATTAGACCTCACATTAACTGAACTTGTAGGATTAAATAGCCATGATTTTAAAACAATCAAATCTACTTAATTGAATTCTTCCAATACTGACAGTAACCAAACCAACAAATCATGATCCAATTTTACATGAATCCCAGAAATCACACTAAAGCTCTCAACAAAGTTCTTAGGTATTTCACACTTAATCAAAAGCAAATACAAAATACAAAGTATGCTTGTTAGTCATAGCTATATCTCTACTCATCAGAAGAACAACTGTAAAACACCACATATATTCTGAATCAAATTGATCCCAAATAGGATTTCCTAATTTAAACCTATGTACATGTTCAGTTACACTTCCACAATACTTGCTCATACAACTTCTGAGAATGCTAATTTAACATTGAAACTAAAAATTTGACTCCAACCCCAAGCATAACGTTATAATATGCAGGTAATAGCTCATATAACATCTATCATATTAGACCTACTACAGAATGGTGAAACAGTAAGAGAAATAGAGAAAACTAAGTCAAATACAGCTTGTATTAAATCAGATTACCACTCGAATTACATATTCAACATTCACTCGTTGTTCATGGGATAGAGAGATACCTAGAAAGCAAAAAAAAAAAAAAATAGGAAAAGTGAAGGATCAGTAGCAGCAGAACAGTGTTAGTAGCAATGTAACAACGAAAACTATCAAACCAAAGCAAAACACAGCCTTTTCAAACTCTTTCAAACCCAGAATGAATCAACAATTAGCCCCTAATTTTTAAAACCCAAAAAATTTATACACAAAGCTCTAATGTAACAATGTTTTTGGTGTTTTCTTTGTATTTTTCTTCAAGTTCTTCAGACCTTTTTAGTGTTTAGAGATTTCTTTTGCTGTTTTTATCTTTTCTCCATGTCTGATCCCTGTTATCTAAATAGGCAGTAGAGAATGCCCCTTTGATTCACAAATGCCCCTTTCTATTTACAAATGTCCCTTCCCTATTTTATTAATCTCCATTCAAACCTTTCCTAGTTCATTATTCATAGTTTATTTATAACCTGACCATTATAGAAACTTCCTAAAGTTAGGTAAAATTTCTTTGATTGAAACAATTCTCAAACTACCCTGAAAACCCTCTATTATTTGCCCTTCAATTATTAACTTGGGTTAAGCTAGACCACAGTCCAAATAAACTAGCCTCTTAACTAGGTCAGTGCTGACCATAGTTACTATGAGAGGCTTAAATAGTCAGAAATGATTAAGCGAAACCATAGAAAAAGAACAAATCCAAAACTCGAGGGCAAACTCACACAATTCTGATTTTAGGCTTAAACTAACTTTAGCTAATCAAACTAAAATCAAACTTGACTAACTAAAGATAATCAATTACAAAAAACGAAAAACAAAAGAAACAAATAAAACTGAACCAAATGAAAACAGAAAGGAACTACATTGTATAACATTAGTGGGAGAAAGGAGGGAAAAATACCAAACATGGTGGAATGTCTTGACGACGTGCGGCGTATCAATGAGAGTGAACAATTGGCTTGGAACTTGATGAACTTGTGAAACTCTGACATCCCGAAAATGAATTAAAATCAATGTCAATTGATTTTTCTCGTTAAGATCAATCAACCTGCATAGGCTATAATTCAAAACGAAGGCAGGCCTTAAACAGAATCAGAAGAAGAGAGAGATTAGGGTTGAATTTTCTCAGATTTGGAACTGGGAGGTCCTATTGGTGTTTTCAGGAAATAGGCGTGTGGATAAGCTTTGGGATGATCTGGGCTTTACCTGGTATGAGTTTGGGTGGGTTAAGGTTTGAAGGTCCAAACTTCGATTGAAGATTCGACGAGTTCCATGATGATTCAAAGGCAATAAATGACGGATTCGTTATGAGGGGAGGAAGAAGGTACTACGGTGTAAATCTGGTGTAGATTGCAGGTCAACCGCCACTGTAGGCGATTTTCGGCGGGCGGTGGGCGGTGATGTAGGGAGACGATGGGGGGGGGGGGGGTTCTTTGGGTTTGTTTTGGGGGTAGGGGGTTTGGATAATTAAACCTGTAAAGAAAAA
>MU696394.1:13193-41714 GCA_026770625.1 Nicotiana glauca | reverse complement strand
GGTGGGGGGGGGGGGGTTCTGTGAGATTGTTTTAAAGGTAGGGGGTTTGGATAATTAAACTTGTAAAGAAAAAACTTTTGTTTTGGACCGTTCGATCTATTGAGATCGACGGTCCTCATCGAATATAATTGAATTGTGGTTGTTTTGGTTAAACTGGGGTGGACCGGGTATGGGAATAGGTCTGGGCCAAATTGGATGGGTTTGCGGGGCGTAATGATTTGGGCATGGGGAATTTGGTGACCTCACCCAAAACTCTGGTTCTTTTAGTTTTTTTCCTTTTTCAAAAAATAAAATAAGATCTAAATTAATTCCTAAATCGAAATACCAATACCAAATTAAATAAAATATAAATCATAATTACCACCATTAATTAAACGCCAAATTAAAAGAAAACTAACTAAATTCGAAATTAAACAATAAATGCAGAAAATAAGTTATTTTGTGATTTTTTCCCATTTTTGTAAAACAACAAATTACTTAATTAATCCAAATCTAGGTGCAGATGATTTATAGTTTAAACAAAATCAAATATGTACACAAAATGCAAACAATCAGGAAAATTCTATAATAATTACTAGAATAACAAACAATCAAAGAAAAGATCTAATTTTTGGGAATTTTGTAGGAGTAACACATGCAAGGCAAAAATCACGCGCTCACAGCTGTCCCTCTTTGTCCGAAAATATGAAGAGTTTTCGCGCAAAGATAAAGTGAGTGGATACGAGCGATTTTTGCCCATTTGAATATTCCATGAGAAGCATTTGTTTGAAAAGAATCCGACCGAACCTTTGCTTCAAAGGTTGCCTATATATCCTTGGCTATAAAGGAATCAGGTCAGTGTAGTTCTAGAAGTTTTGGTAGCTGGGACTACCGAGAAGCTATGATTATAACAGTTGATGCTATTGCTGCTGCTTGCTGACCTCCTTATTACACCAGTACAAAATAAAAGAAACTAGTCAAACCATGATTCATGAATTACAGGAATCCTATCTATACTTCTTCAAGCTTGATCTTGCAGTTTCTGCTGCTTGGTTGCCTTGTATTCTCCAAGCGAGATTCCTTTATTGCATGTCTTGAATGGTATGAGGTGCTTTCCCTTTGTTTTTCAGGCGGGTTCTCGATTGCTGAAATTTTAATCGTCTTCCTTTGACCACTATCGCTCTTCCTTTGTTCTCCAGGTGGGCTCCTGATTTCCAATACTTGAACTACTGCTTCCCTTCGTTCTTCAGGTGGGTTCCTGATTATCAACACTTGAATTGATGCTTAGGTGGGTTCCTGATTACTAATACTTGAATTGATAGTCCTCTTTGTTCTTCAGGCGGGCTCCTGATTACTAACACTTGAATTGCTTCCTCCCTTCTTTCTTCAAGTGGGTTCCTAATTACCAACACTTGAATTGCTGCTCCCTTTCATTTTTTCAGGTGGGTTCCTGATTACTAATACTTGAATCACTACTCCATTCATTTTCCAGGTGGGTGCCTGATTTCTGAAGCTTAAACTGTATTCCTTTGCTCTCCAGGTGAGTTCCTGATTGCAGAAACTTGAATTATATTCCTTTGCTCTCCAGGTGGGCGCCTAATTGCTAAAACTTTAACTGTATTCCCTTGCTCTCCAGGTGGGTGCCTGATTGCTAAAACTTGAATTGTATTCCCTTGCTCTCCAGGTGGGCACCTGATTGCTGAAACTTGAATTGTATTCTCTTGCTTTCCATGTGGGCGCCTGATTGCTGAAACCTGAACTGTATTCCCTTGCTCTACAGGTAGGCGCTTGATTTCTGAAACTTGAATTGTATTCCTTTGCTTTCCAGGGGGGCGTCTGATTGCTGAAACTTGAACTGTATTCCCTTGCTCTACAGGTGGGTGCCTGATTACAACAAAATAGACAAAACAAAAAAACTTTCTGCCCCAGTTTGGTGGCCGGGCACCTCTTTGAGTGTTAATTGAATTATGTTACCAAATGTCTCTAAGAATTTGAAATCTAGATCCCATTATCCAGGAGGGTCCTAAAAACTTCTAGTAAAATGTCATTTTCAAAGATACGTTATATTTTCTAAAAGTATGACTTCTGTTGAATCTTGTTATCTAAGACAGTCTTAAAACTATATTCCATTATCCAGGAGGGTCCAGAAAAATCAAAATTAGGTCTTATCTTAAGCGTGGCAATCTTTAAGGCTAAATTATACTTCTTTACAACAGTGCTTACACTAAATCTTGTTATCGAATGGAAGTCTTAAAGCTAAGTCCCATTATTCAGGAGGGTCCTAAAAATTTCAGATTAAATCTTATCTTACGAGTGATAATTTTTAAGGCTAAATTACACTCCCTTACAGCAGGACTTATGCTAAATCTTATTTTCTAATGGAATTTTTAAGGCTAGGTCCCATTATTCAGGAGGGTCCTAAAAATATCGAATTGAGTCCTATCCTAAGAATGAAAACTTTAAGGCCAACTTAATTCTCTTTGGGGTAAGACTTATGCTAGATCTTGTTACTTATGAATGCATTGAATTCTAACTAAGTCACATTATCTAGAGGGTCTTGAGAATTTTACGATCAAACCTTCTTGGTACTTGTTGTTTCCTTACGGAGGGTTTCTCCGAAACTTCTGCCCCTATTTCAAATCAGAGAAAAATCTTATCAGTTTTAAAATTTGGTGGTTAGCTTATGGCATTCTTGTTGAAGGTGGCTCTTCCTTTGCTGTGCTTTGCTTTGATATGACTGCCTTGAATTTGGCCAAGAATTGTTTGACCTTCTGACTGATCCTCAACCGCAGGACCCTAGATGACCCGAGTGTTCTATACCTAAAACATTATTTTTATATTTCTGACCCTTTTTCTGAAATGCATCTCCCACGAAATTATTAAACCATTCCGCCGATTGAACTTTTACTGACACTTTATATCCCACTTTACACATACTATCTTTGGCATGTTCTACCCACATTTTGCTTTGTGCAATTTGGAAGCTGGTAGTAAACTTTGAAATTCTTTATCATTTGTTTAAACAAAGTTGAAATTGGAAAAGACTTAAAGAAATAAAACCAAAAGAAATGAAATGCAATGACTTTGAGAGTTAGGAATAAAGAAGAAAATCCAGATCTGGATGACTATTTGGGGGAGAAAAGGAAAAGAGACTTATCTGAGTGGAGCAGCGGGTACCAATGATCATGACATGCATTTTAGACTAATTAGCCCATTCTATTCAACCAATCAACTTTTAGTTGTCATACTTTGCCCCAGGATCTTCATAACACAAATTCTTTGCCTAATCATTAACCTTGTTTGGCCTGCAGTGCCCTGAAGAGTTTTCACCAACAAACCTCTCTCATTTGTTCATCTCTCAACTCACTATCGCCTTATGGTGCCCATGAGTGTTTTCACCAACAAGGCTCTCTCACTTTTGATTTTCTTGCTTAGAACAGAATGTTGCCTCTGATATGAATCATTTTTACTTGCTTGACTTGGCGTCTTTCGAAGACTGATCGGAAGGTCTTTCTTTGGACCGTAATATGGGCTTTGGATGGGGTTAGGAAGAAAAGATGTTAAAAGGCTAAAAACAACTCAGATGCGTTCAAAATTACAACTTTTGGAATCAGATTTTGTACAACAATCACAACTTCTGCCCCAGTTTCTTCGCTTGGGGATGTTTGGATTTTTATTTCGATGAGACCGATCCCTGAGGCTGCCTACGTATCCTTAAAAGGAATTAGGTCAAATGTAGTTCACACATGGAATCTCTTTGTGGTTGTTACTTCTCTTTTTCTTTTTTTCTTTTTTATCTTTTTCTTTCTTTCCTTTTTTTTTCATTCTTTTCCATTCTTCATTTTTTCTTTTCTCTTCTCTTTGCTACTTTTCTTCTTTACTGAATTTTGCTACTGATTCCAAAAGAGAGGTATGAAAGGAAATAAATAAGGCTCAAAGGGATAACAAAAGGGTAAAGTGTTTAGATAGCAGATTAAATTGCCTTCGTCTTTCCAATCTTCAAAACATGCCAAGTACAAACAAACACAATTTAAACCAAAAAAAATCATACATAATATCTCTTGACTGTATCAGTGTTGATAGCCATGTCTACACATTTTCCTTCTATATCTGTCAAATACAAAGCACTATTGGACAACACTCTTGTTATAATGAACGACACCTGCCAATTTGGTGAAAACTTGCCTTTTACTTCGGCCTGATGTTTAAGGATGTGCTTCAATAATTGCTGACCCACTTCAAACTTCTGGGGACGCACCTTCTTGTTGTACACTCATGCCATTCTCTTTTGATACAGCTGACCATGACACACTACTGCCAATATTTTCTCATCAATTAAACTCAACTGCTCCAAACGGGTTTTAACCCACTTATCATCATCAATTTCGGCCTCAGCAACAATCCGAAGGGATGGGGTTTCAACTTCCGCGGGTATTACTGCTTCAGTGCCATATACCAACAAATAAGGAGTTGCACCTACTGAAGTGCGAATACTGGTACGATAACCTAACAACACAAAGGGAAACGTTTCATGCCATTGCCTAGAACCTTCCACCATTTTTTGAAGTATCTTCTTTATGTTTTTGTTGTCTTCCTCGACTGCTCCATTTACCATGGGGCGATATGGGGTGGAATTACGATGTGTAATCTTAAATTGTTGACATACCTCTTTCATCAAATGACTATTGAGATTAGCACCATTATCTGTGATGATCACCTTTGGGATTTTGAACCGACAAATGATATTTGAGTGAACAAAATTGACCACTGCTTTCTTGGTTACAGACTTGAATGATTTAGCTTCAACCCACTTAGTGAAATAATCAATAGCCACTAGAATGAACTTGTGCCCACTGGATGCTGCTGGCTCAATTGGTCCAATGACATCCACGCCCCAAGCAACGAAAGGCCATGATTCTGACATTGTGTGCAATTCGGATGGCAGAGAATGAATCAAATCTCTATGTACTTGGCATTGATGACACTTGCGCACAAAACTGATACAATCTCGCTCTATGGTGAGCCAATAATAACCTGCTCGGAGAATTTTCTTTGCCAGCACATACCCACTGATATGTGGTCCGCAGACTCCAGAATGTACTTAGGTAATGATAGTCATTTCCTGTCTAGCATCTATGCATCTTAACAATCCAAGATCTGGAGTTCTTTTATACAAAACCCCTCCACTGAAGAAAAATCCACTTGTCAACTGTTCAATTGTTCTTTTTTAATCCCCCGGTGGCTGGTACCAGATATACCCCCATTCTGATGTACTCCTTAATATCGTGGAACCACGACTCACCATCAAGTTCTTCCTCCACCATGTTACAGTAAGCATGCTGATCGTGGACTTAAATATGCAGAGGGTCAACATAGCCTTTTTCGGATGGTGAAACATTGACGCCAAGGTAGCCAAAGCATTAGCAACCTCATTATGGATCCTTGGATTATGCCTGAACTCTACTGATCGAAACTGTTGACAAAGATCATGTAAACATTGTCGGTACGGTATGAGCTTTAAATCCCGTGTTTCCCATTCTCCTTGAATCTGGTGCACCAGTAGGTCCGAGTCTCCCAAGACCAAGACTTCTTGTACATCCATATCTACTGCTAACCTTAAACCCAAAATGCATGCCTCGTACTCAGCCATATTATTGGTACAATAGAAACGAAGTTGAGCCGTAACATTATAGTGATGCCCTGTTTCAGAAATAATCACAAACCCTATTCCGAATTCTTTCATGTTAGCATCCCCATCAAAGAAAAGTTTCCATCCTGGATTTTCAGTCTGCTCCAGCTTTCGATATGTATCACCTCTTTATCAGGAAAATAAGTTCTCAATGGCTCATATTCTTCATCGACCGGCTTTTCTGCCAAATGATCGGCCAATGCTGGGGCTTTCATCGCAGTCCGAGTCACATAGATGATGTCAAACTCTGTGAGCAAAATCTTCCATTTCGCAAGTCTCCCTGTGGGCATAGGCTTTTGAAAGATGTACTTTAACGGATCCAAGCAAGAAATGAGGTAAGTAGTGTCGGATGACAAATAATGCTTCAACTTCTGTGCTACCCAAGTTAGGGCGCAACATGTCCTTTCAAGTTGAGTGTACTTAACCTCATAAGATGTTAACTTCTTGCTAAGATAATGGCTTGCTCCTTCCTGCCGGTGATGTCATGCTGACCCAACACACAACCAAATGAATTATCTAGGACTGTCAAGTATAGAATCAAAGGTCTCACTAGTTCTGGTGGGACCAGCATAGGTGGGTTTGACAAGTACCCCTTTATCTTATCAAATGCTTCTTGACACTTATCAGTCCACTAGACCGCAACATCCTTCTTCAGCAGCTTGAAGATAGGCTCACAAGTTGTTATAAGCTGAGTAATAAACCTGCTGATATAGTTCACCCTCCTTCAGTGCTATGATTATTTCTTCCCTGATCTGTTGATCAAGATGGACACTCATCTTAGTTTCTTTGACATTATCTAAGTCCCCTAAATTGACTACTTCCGTATCGTTCAGCTTAGGCTTGGATTTTTCTTCAAAATGATTTAATTCCTTATAATCCCCTCAAAGGCCTCATTTTCATCATATTCTGATTCGTCATCACACTCTACTTCTTGAATTATTATTTCAGAATCAGATTGATTTTTAAGACTAGGTTGAGGATTCCTCATGCATGACATGTCATTGGAACCAGCGTAAAAATAACTGTACAGAAAAGGAAAGAAAATAAAAAGAAAACTATCAGGAATAATGAAGAAGGAAAATTGCATTTCATTGAAGGATAAAATATAACAAGATTTGCACATCCAAATGGGCAAAAAATAAAATCTGAATTACAACCCTTGAATAACCCAGACAAACTGAAGGAAGATCCAAGCAAACTACCAAAACTCCTTCCGGGTAGGGAGAGGAGTAGCCTTCCAATTGTTAATCTTTGCATTTGGCCTAACAAACAGCACATCTGCTTTGCTAGAACCTTTTCCAACTCATACCATGTTCACATCGTCGAACAACCTCTGGAACCTTTCATTTAACTCTTCATCGATAATAGCAAAATTTGGAATTGTTGTCACAGGGCATTTTTTGGCACCGGGTTTGACAAATGACCTAGAAAGACGGGGAATAGGCTTTGGAAGTACCCACACTTTCTGTTTCAACCTTTTAGCTCTTTTCACATCTGCCACTATAGGTTTGAATCCAAGACCGAACATGCCCAAAGCTTCAGGGAGGGACACTGGCTGTATGATACCCGGTAGAGATGCACCCAGACCTTTCCCTGGAACAAAGCCATTTTTCAACATTTTGCAGGCTACCATGACTGATGTGGAGGTTATCCTTGGAGTTGGAACGCATTTCCCTTCTGCAATTTTCTCGACCGACACTGTTTCAAAAACCTGATAAACCCAGGGCCCTTTGTCATCTTCAAACTCAATGAATGGGACAATGACATCACTGTGAGCACACAAATTATCCTCGCCATTCACAACGATCTCATGTCTTTCCTATTCAAACTTGACCATCTAGTGTAGAGTGGACGGAACTGCTTTGTCGGTATGAATTCGCGGTCGACCTAACAGTAAATTGTAGGAGACAGCTACGTCCAACACCTAGAACTCCATGGTGAATTGCATCTGTCCTATTGTCAACTCTATCACTATATCACCAACTGAATCTTTCCCTCCACCGTCGAAACCTCAGACGCATATGTTGTTCTTGTGAATCCTCTCCTTATTAAATTTCAGCTTGTTAAGAATAGAGAAAGGGAAAATGTTTGCACTGGAACCATTGTCAACCAATACCCTGATAACCATAGAAGCTTTATATTTTATCGTAAGATAGAGAGCCCTGTTATGCTCAGTACCTTCCATAGGCAACTCGTCGTCAGAGAAAGTGTCCCGTTCACCTCAAATATTTTGTTGGCAATTTTTTCCAAAAGGTTTACTGAAATCTAGTCGGGAACATGAGCTTCGTTCAAACTTTTCATCAAGGCCTGACGATGCTCGTCTGAATGAATCAACAATGATAACATAGAAATCTGAGCGGGTGTCTTTCTTAACTATTCCACAATGGAGTAATCTTGTATTTTCATTTTTCTCAAAAACTCATCCGCTTCTTCTCATTTATTGCTTTCTTCACTGAAACTGGGTTATTTTGGATGCTTTAGCTTTCCTCAATTCTTCAGGGGCAAAGAATCTTCCTGAACGAGTTAGTCCCTGGGCCTTATTGACTTCTTCTTTCACTTCCTTTCCTTTATAGGTGACTATCACCTGTTTATAGTTCCATAGGAAAGCCTTGGTGCTGATTACTAGCAATTGAGTTACTGGCTTAATGATGACATGGTCTATATGGGCACCCTCCACAATTATGACGGACTTGTTTGCCAACCCTGGAACAACTAATTTTGACTTATCTTTCTTTACTATGGCATCATTTGGGGGGTCCTCTCTTGACTACCACAGATGGTTCACCATTTGTCCCGCTCAACTTGTTCATTGATCCTTTAACTATTGGTTTTTTAACTGGCTTGACCTCACTGTACCGAATAATCATGATGGTTTGTGAAGGCTTCTTGGGATCCCCTCCCTTATGTACTATCTCGATCATATTTGTCTCCTGATGGGTTGGCAACGGGTTTTGGTTGATGTTGGGTGCCTTGGGAGTTCGGACCTCGATCCGGTTTGTGTCACTGAGCTCTTGGATGGCATTTTTCAAGTTCCAACACTTCTCCTTATCATGCCCTGGAGTTCCAGAACAATATTCATAGCTTACAGAGTAATTAAGATTCTTTGGAGGGGGTTTGGGAATTTCGACTCAATTGGCCTCAACATTTCTAATTGTCTCAGCATGTGGAACAAACTAGTGTAGGACTCCTCCAACGTGGTAAAGGTTTTCTTCCTCTATAACCTCTCCTTTTTAAATGCTTGATTGGGATAGAAATAAGGACGATAGGGTTTCGGTGGGCTCGTGGGGGTGGGTAAGCATTTTGTTGAGCTGGGTAGGTATTTTGTGGGGTTGGCGCACGCCATTATGCGTAGGCAGGAGTTTGGGTGTATGTTCGGGCGTGGTGGACAGAAATACGAGGGTTTTGTGGCGGGTAGTAATGCTGTGGTGGATTATACGGGTTTGATAGTGGGTTCGAGACTGAGTATAATGGTGTGACAAGCCCCTGTGTCCAAGCCATGATCCGGAATCAATTGTTGCCACATCTTCTTTCTTCTTCTTTCCAATCCCTCCCCCTCCCCCAATACTGCCTTCAATGGCTTGGGTAGGTTCCCTAATAGCTGAGTAGCTCATGATCTTGTTTGATTTAAGCCCTTCTTCTACCATGCCACCTATCTTCTCCACCTCATTGAAGGTCTTTCCTATGGCCGATACCAGATGGCCGTAGTAAGTGGGCTCCAGGGCCGTAGAAAATAATCTACCATTTCTCTCTCTTACATCAGAGGGTCAACCCTTTCCGCTTGTTCTCTCCAACAGAAACCATACTCCCTGAAACTTTCTCTTGGCTTATTCTCGATCTTAGTCAGGGACAAATGATATGGAACAATCTCAAGGTTGTATTGGAAATGACAAGTGAATGCTTGGGCCAAATCATCCCATGTGTACCATCTGCCGTGATCTTGACGAGTGTACCACTCCAACATCGAACCACTCAGACTCTGGCTAAAGTATGCAATCAATAACTTATCCTTCCCGCCAGCTTCTCTCAATTTACTATAGAATCCTCTCAAGTGCGCCATTGGGTCTCCGTGTTCATCGTACAAATCAAACTTCGGCATCTTAAATCCTGACGACAACTGAGCATTAGGAAATAGACACAGATCTTTGTAAGCCACGCTCTGCTGGCCTCCTAATCCTTGCATGTTCTTGAATAACTGTTCCAGGATTTTAACCTTCCTGATCATTTCCTCCTGTTTCGGATTTTATACGGCCTCTCAATCTCAACCGGGAAGTCGAAATGACTAATGTAAGGGTAAGATTCTGGGGCCTTGAAAGTGGGTTCCAGTGGATAGTATTGATTATCTTGGATCTGGAATAGAGGCTCACTAGAGGATCGATAGAGTGTAGCAGGTGGGGGTTCCACAAAAACATGGGTGACCTATAGAGGAAGATATGGGATTGGTTTAGGTGGTAGAGCTAGTGGTTTCTGGGAAGTGGTGCCTTGGTAGTGGTGGTAAATGGGAAAGCCTGGGGATGAATCAATAGTAGGATGTTCCTGGGATTGAGCCGATAGCGGGACAAAAGCAGGGTTGGCAGGGTAGGATAGTGATGGATGCCCTTTAACCCAAGCCTGGTACATTTCTGCCATTTGTTGTTTCAGCTTATACAACTCCTCTTTCATACTAACATTAGATTCCTCCTCTTTTGACGGATCTATAATACTTGCGTCCAATTCTTGACTAGCCATGATCAATTTGTCTTTGGACCTGGTGTTGTGTGGATGGGTTGCTAGAATGCTAAATAAATTAACCGCCTGCCTGAATTCTGATTAACAACAAACTTGTTAATGATAAAGGCTTAGTAGATAAGTAACCGCACGCTGGGGATGCAATGCACCTAAGTAGCTAACCATTTCTATTATGTATTTGATCGGTTGCTTGTGTCATTCCGGCATTTCTAAGTTTCACTCCATATTTTTCTCTTATTTTATTTTTTTTCTATTTCTCTTTTCTTATTTTTATGGTTGTGATCAAATTCTATGGGGATTGCCTACGTATCATGACACCGCATGAATCAGATCTTTGTGTAGTTCTGGCAGTTCTGACAAAACAAAACCCAATATTTAAAAAAAAAAACAAAATCTTTCTTCTTTTTTTCGGCAGAGTCTTAGTATATTTTGGACATTGGTTTTTTGAAAATAGGCAATTATCTCTCTCAGTCCTCACATTGACTTTCCTCTTCTCAACTTTTTCCCTATTATTCGATAAGCTGGTCAACATGAAAATCCGAAGCAAATGAATTCAACAAGTAGCAAGTAGGATGCATCAGGATGGTCTTTTTATTTCGGGTACACCTATCCTAGACAGACCCAACCCCTGTGTTGTGTCTCCGAAGTCAAATGCACATGATGCAAACAAACGTTCCTACTAGGGAGCCGGCATGAGGCTGAGTTATTCTAAGTATAAAACCTGGATATAGTGTTCTATATCGGTGCACCATAGCGGATAACTCGGGCCGAGGAGGGGGCTATGTACTGGAAACCAAAAGGCCATCCGGCTTTGTAACTTGTCCGAGCCTCTTCCTAATTTAAGGTATGACACTAACAGAAAAGGAGTCATGCCAGCGTGCACATCCCTGAAGATGAGAAGAGAAGGATTTCGTAGCATTTTATATACAGTTCAGATAATATCAAAGTGGTAAAAAGCAATATTTAGCACATTAGGCTCAAACATGTAATTAAAACTAGATAATAAATAAAAGCCAAATATAACAATTATTCTAAGCTCGAATTCTTGAACCCTGAACCAGAGATTCTGGGTTACTATCACCAGCAGAGTCGCCAGAGCTATCACACCTTCTTTTTACCATCCCGAGAAGAGGATGTATAAGGGAGTTTTTCCAACTTAAAGTGACAATCTAAACGAGATCAATTTATTAAAAAAAATCAAAGTTGTCACATGGGATAATTTTATGGTGTCCTAAGTCACCGGTTCAAATACCGAATCGAGAAAAATATTGACTCTATTCTACAGTTCGCGAACACAGAAATCCTGGTAAGGAATTTTAATAAACCCGGGTAAAGGTGTTAGGCATTCCCGGATTCCGTAGTTCTAGCACTGTCACTCAACTGTTATATTTGGACTATTATCTAATTTTAACACATGTTTTATCCTATGGTATATTTTAACTTATTAGCCGCTTTTATTTAATTATTAAGGAAGATTGCAACGTCATTTATAATACGTCTTAAACTACGTCACATAAATGCACCCGCGGTCCACGACATATTTAATCTAACATTGTTGATTTTCGGATTTAGGTTACATAAATGCTCACCCGAATTTAGGAAGGTAACTTTTAAAATAGCACGCCTAAAGGAACTACGCACTTTTAAGTTTGCGAGGGCCATGAAAATTCAACTAAATGGCTCGCCTCGATTTCTAATGATTCTAATATTAATTGAAATGAGGGCCATGTATTTTGGAGATTTTATTTGGCATGGCGCGCCCCAATTTATTCTAACTTTTGAAAGAAAATTCAAACTAAGTTTTTGAGGGCCATAAGCTATATTCTATTTAATGGCACGCCTCGACCCTACTGTAAGAATCTGATTAATTAAGCACTAAAGAAATTAAGATTTGTTCAAACTAGATGAATGGGCCTTGTTAACATAGACGATTAATAAGAAAATAGGGTCAGAAGGGGCGAAAAGGATCTAAATTCCAATTGTGGATATCTTCAGGTTTGGGACCAAGGTGAGCCCAATTTCAGAGCCTTGGAATTACCAAATATAGGACTTAACATCGAGCCCCCATAGCATACAAGCAACGACTGAAACAACAAAAGATCAAAGTAAATCCAAATGGCTAATCAAAGGAACTACTATATACACAACAGTTTTAAATCATCCTTTAACTAACCAATGGACAATCAATGACATGATTTTGCAAATAATTAGAGGTCAAATTTTGAGAACTATACATCATATAACTCTAAACCTTCAAATCCCCAAGCCAACTTGAAGTACTGATATGGGAATTTAAAACTCAATTAGACCGCACATTAACTGAACTTGTAGGATTAAATAGCCATGATTTTAAAACAATCAAATCTACTTAATTTAATTCCTCTAATACTGACAGTAACCAAATCAACAAATCAGGATCCAATTTTACATGAATCCCAGAAATCACACTAAAGCTCTCAACATAGTTCTTAGGTATTTCACACTCAATCAAAAGCAAATGCAAAAATACAGAGTATGCTTGTTAGTCATAGCTATAACTCTACTCATCAGAAGAACAACTGTAAAACACCACATATATTCTAAATCAAACTGATCCCAAATAGGATTTCATCATTTAAACCTATGTACATGTTCAGTTACTCATGCACAATACTTGCTCATACAACTTCTGAAAATGCTTATTTAACATTGAAACTAAACATTTGACTCCAACCCCAAACAGAACTTTGTAATATGCAGGTAATAGCTTATATAACATCTATCATTACAGATCTGCTACAGAATGTTGAAACAGTAAGAGAAATAGAGAAAACTAAGTCAAATATAGCTTGCATTAAATCAGATTACCACTCGAATTACATATTCAACATTCACTCGTTGTTCATGGGCTAGAGAGATACCTAGAAACCCAAAAAAAATAGGAAAAGTGAAGGATCAGTAGCAGCGGAACAGTGTCAGCAGCGATGTAACAACAAAAACTAGCAAACCCGAGCAAAACACAGCTTTTTCAAACTCTTTCAAACCCAGAATGAATCAATAATTACCCCCAATTTCTAAAACCCAAAAAATTTACACACAAAGCTCTAATGTAACAATGTTTTTGGTGATTTCTTTGCATTTTTCTTCTAGTTCTTCGGACCTTTTTAGTGTTTAGAGATTTCTTTTGCTGTTTTTATCATCTCTCCAGGTCAGATCCCTGTTCTCTAAATAGGCAGTAGAGAATTCCCCTTTCTATTTACAAATGTCCCTTCCCTATTTTATTAATCTTCATTTAAACCTTTCCTAGTTCATTATTCATAGTGTATTTATAACCCGACCATTATAGAAACTTCCTAAAGTTAGGTAAAATTTCTTTTATTGAAATAATTCCCAAACTACCCTGAAAACCCCCTGTTATTTACCCTTCAATTATTAACTTGGGTTAAGCTAGACCACAGTCCAAATAAACTAGCCTATTAACTAGGTCAGTGCTGACCATAGGTACTATGAGAGGCTTGAATACTCAAAAATGATTAAAAGAAACCATAGAAAAAGAACAGATCAAAAACTGGAGGGCAAACTCACACAATACTGATTTTTGGCTTAAACTAACTTTAGCTAATCAAACTAAAATCGAACTTGACTAACTAAAGATAATCAATCACAAAAAATGAAAACCAAAAGAAACAAATAAAACTGAACCAAATAAAAACAAAAGGAACTACATTGTATAACATTAGTGGGAGAAAGAAGGAAAAAATACCAAACATGGTGGAATGCCTTGACGACATGAGGCGTATGAATGAGAGTGAACAATTGGCTTGGAACTTGATGAACTTGTCAAACTCTGACATCCCCAGAATGAATTAAAATCAATGTTAATTGATTGTTCTCGTTAAGAGCAATCAACCCGCATAGACTATAATTCAAAACGAAGCCAGGCCTTAAACAGAATTAGAAGAAGAGAGAGATTAGGGTTAAATTTTCTCAAATTTGGAACTGGGGAGGTCCTGTTGGTGTTTTCAGGAAATAGGCATGTGGATAAGCTTTGGGGCGGTCTGGGCTTTAACTGGTATGAGTTTGGGTGGGTTAAGGTTTGAAGGTCCAAACTTCGATTGATGATTCGACGAGTTCCACAATGATTTGAAGGCAACAAATGATGGATTCGTTATGAGGAGAGGAGGAAGGTACTACGATATAAATCTGGTGTAGATTGGAGGTCAACCGCCGCCGTGGGCGATTTTCAGTGGGCAGCAGGCAGTGATGTAGGCAGACGATGAGGGAGAGGGGAGGTTCTATGAGATTGTTTTGAGGGTAGGAGGTTTGGATAATTAAAACTGTAAAGAAAAAACCTTGGTTTTGGACCATTTGATCCATTGAGATCGACGGTCCTGATCGAATATAATTGAAACGATGTCGTTTTGGTTAAGCTGGGGTGGATTGGGTATGGGAACATGTCTGGGCCAAATTGGACGGGTTTGAGGGGCGTAATGATTTGGGCCTGGAGAATTTGGTGAACCTGGCCCAAAAATCTGGTTCTTTCAATCCTTTGCCCCTTTTCTTTTTAATTTTCAAAATTCTTTTCCTTTTCAAAAATTAAATTAAGACCTAAATTAATTCCTAAATCAAAATACCCATACCAAATTAAATAAACTCTAAATAATAATTACCACCATTAATTCAAATCCAAATTTAAAAAAACTAACAAAATTCGAAATTAACAATAAAAATACAAAAGTAAGTTATTTTGTGATTTTTTTCATTTTTGCAAAATAACAAATTACTTAATTAATCCAAATCTAGGTGCAGATGCAATGTATTATTATTTTTTTTTGTATTTTTATAATTTAGACAAAATCAAATATGTACACAAAATGCAAACAATCAGGAAAATTCTACAATAATTACTAGAATAACAAACAATCAAATAAAAGATCTAAATTTTGGGAATTTCGTAGGAGTAACTCATGTGAGGCAAAAATCACGTGCTCAAATAAGGTGCTCGAAAATTTTGCAGCTGAGGTTGGGGTGCCTTTGGAGCTAGTGCATGTACCTGTTGATTGGGAGGCCGAGCATATGATTGAGCATTAAAAACTATGTATTATGGTGGGCCCAAAGAGTATTGAGAAATTGGCGGGGGATAGTAATGTTGAGGGTACCTACATTGCCCCTGCTGAACTTGTACATAAGGGTGCGATGCCCCTCTTTGAACTTCCCTAGATCCCAAAACCATCATGGACCCTTCATCTCTCTTATTTTCATTTGCCAAACCCCTCGATCCGTTTTGGATAGCTTGGGTGGTGGCCTTGAGAGCAGATTGAGTTACAATTCTGTAAGTCTTGAGGCCATTTTCGACCATCTCCCCTATTTTGATTGCTTCTGCAAAAGGTCTACCCATGACGGACATCATGTTCTGAAATTAATCAGGCTCTTGAGCCTCCAGAAAAACAGTGATCAACTCGTGGTTATCCACAAGTGGCTTAACTCTAGCTGCTTGCTCCCTCCACTTGATGGCATACTCCCCAAAACTTTCGGTCGGCTTTTTCTTCATATTGGACAAGGAATTATGATCCGGCGCAATATCAATGTTGTACTGAAATTGTTTGACGAAGGCCTGGGACATGTTATCCCAAGCATGCCAATGAGAGGTATCTTGGTCAATGAACCACTCGGAAGCTACCCCCACAAGACTTTCCCCAAAGTGAGCCATCAACGGTTCTTCTTTTCCTCCTGCATCCCTCAGCTGGTTGCAGTACCTTTTTGAAGTAGGCGATAGGGTCACCGCGTCCATCATATTTCTCAAATTTTGGGGTCTTGAACCCTCGTGGCAAATAGATGTAAGGGAACATGCATAGATCATTGAATGAAAAACTTTTGTGACAACCTAGTCCCTATATATTCTTTATATTCTATTCAAGACTTTTCATTTTCCTGGCAATCTCATCTTGATCAACCGTCGTGGCAGGCTTTTCATTTTTCAGTGGTGCCTCGTATTGAGGCATCTAGTTATATGGAGCCGAGACCCCGAAAGTCATATTTGGAGAATAGTATTGGCCATCATAAGCATGAGATGGTGGATCATTGTTTGGCCTCGTCATAGGAGGTGGTGGCAGGATTGTATATGCCTGTGCGCCGGACACGACGAGAGGGGTGTTCCTGATCGGTGCGATTGGAGGTCGCATGTTAGAGGTACCGGGGGCAGCATGGAGGCTGTAGTTTGGCACATACCCTGGTGGTAGAATGTGATCGCTCATTGGATAAAGCGGTGTTTGAGTAGCTTGGGGTATGGTGGAACTTCCCTCTGAAGGACCCTAGGGTGGAGGTCGACCGGAAACCCAAGCTTGATATATATCTGACAGTTGTTGTCTTAATTTTCTTATTTCCTCCGACTCTTGCTCAACTGACTGACCCTGCGGATTGTTACTGACCAACTCAATTTCATCACTGTTATCCATTACCACCGTTCCCTTAGATCTTGTGAAGTAATGATGTGTTGCCAGTTTCACCACAAACCAACCACTTTAAGCTTACTATATAAGAGGAAACAAATGTGCTAGGGTTAAGCATTTTGCAGATAAGAATCACACACATATATGCTATGCTCCTAAAATATCACCATCTCTAATATGCTTTTGGAAGGCTTCATGTTTCATTCCAGCTTATCAGCTTGTTACGTATTTACACTGTTATCTCCACCTTTTTTTTTTCATTTTTTTCTTTCACTCACCTTGTTTTGATCTCACTTTAGAGTCATTTGAAAAATATTTTATCGAACCTTTAGTGGGTTGCCTACGTATCATGTCGCCGCATGAATCAGATCATTAAGTAGTTCAAGTACATGACCATTTGTTTTACAAAACAAACATATTTTTGGTTCATTTTCAAATTTTTTAAACAAAATCTTTTTCATTGATTTAAATATATATAATAAATTAATTTTTTTAATACAAGACTAAAAAAACAACAGTTACATAAAGATAAACAAGACCATACCTGACTCAAACAAACTTTTTAGGATAAAAGATAAAACAACAAGACTCAAAACACCAAAAGACTCCTACAGACTCAAAAACAACAAAAGGATAATGAAAAAAGACTAATAACAAAAAGAATACTTTGATCTCTGCAGTAGAATCCACCATCATCACTGTAACATGGCGCTTGTTACTCTGGCTGACCCCCAATATTACGGTATATCCTCTCCAAGTCTGTAGATATATGACGAGCAACATTCAATGATACTTCTGCAAACCGCTCGGGTGCCATTCCCTGACAACTCCTGCATGCTATTAAGGTATATGTGGCTACCTTGAGGATCTTTCCCTTAATCTATTCCTGAGCCACATGCAACTCTTGATTTAGCTGACTACGGGTCTCAGCTAGATCCAGGGCATCGCGCTCGCGGTCCAAGGCCATCTCTTTCTGGCGCTGAACTCTAGCGACTCCGCTTCTAAATAATTGATCAAATTTTGGTAGTGGTGTCTTTCTATTTCAAACTGCGCGATCTGGCTCTCCTTGCTTGACTTTACTACCCATATTTGCCCCCTCAGACCTTGGATTAATGGAGCAAAACCTCTACGCTCATAATCACAGACCACCTTGAACTGGGCTTCTCTTTCTTCTTGTTACTGAGCGGTAGCGATCACTTTTTTCTTTGAGCTTTGAGTGCTCGCCTCTCTTGTGCCCACTGAGCCTTTTCCCGCTCAAAATCAGCCTGTTGTATGTCTATGGATGTCTACAGAATCCCCTTATCTTCTTGTAAAATGTCAATACGATATTGGAACTCTTGTGCCACTTCCCTTGTGGTTTCTCTTACTCTGGCCTCGATCTCTTCCTCCCAATCAACTACGTGTCGTATGGATCTTTCTGACCTTTGCTCGGGGATAGCCTGGTTTTGAAACCACTAAAGGTATGTGAGGCTTAACTCCCCACGTTCATGATCATCTACCATCTCATCCAAATCAGAAAATCGACCACCAAACCAAACCTTTTTGTGCATATGACTCCCTTGGAGGTTCCTCTCCCTTGAATTCCCACACGAATGGATGCATGTCCTCAATCGGGGGCTTCTTTTGCTCTCTCCCTAGCTGGCACATGATGCGGAGGGGCGAGTAGGGTTGGAAACCCCTAAAACCCATGAGTATGAATAACAGGTGATACATCGACATATGCATGACCCTAGAAGAAAGGAACCAATAATAGTTCTAAGTGATTCTATTAACACTCAATGAACCAAGTAATTTTCGCCAGGCCCTCGCCCCCTTTGGAAGATTACAACTCGCAGCTCTGTCTGGGTGACATCCAATGTAATTCTACCAATTATCATTGAAATTTACTATTATTGGATGATGATAAATGTGCTTTATGAACCACATCTGCAGCGGAATGTTGCATCTCTCGAAGTAATATTCACCTTCTTGATAACGGGTCAAAGATAAAAAATTATCTCCCAAAATCACGGGAAGAATGGTATGATCCTTGCTACTTTGCAAATACGAGACTAACGCAACCAATCGAATTCTGATGCGCCCACCACACTCTAGAAATACCATGATCCCTAGAAAAAATATCATGAACGCGAAGATTCTCAACTTCTCCAAGCATCGGTACTCAACTGGTTGACGAATTCTATGCCCGAGAAGTTCTCAAACCTTATCTCGTCCCCGCATCTGTGATAAAGATATTTCGACGGAACCCAACCTTTATTTAAGCAAACCATTGGAATTTGACGGAGGCATAACTTCTTTAAAAAGTTGTTCATACCTACCTTTCTCAAAGCAGCAGGCTTTTTCCAACGAAGGTCTCTCCCCAATCCGGTGAACCCACCTAATTCTTCCAATGTAGGCGTCATTTCACAATCTTTGAAACTGAAGACATTGTTGACGGGGTCCCAAAAACCCACTAGAGCCTCAATTAAATCTCTGTTAAGCTTAATTCCCATGATGTTTGTAAGGAACTTGAGGTTCTTAAATACTTGATTTTGTTCCCATGTAGCAAAACTATCCCACCAACTACAGAGACTACTCGGGATCTTATCTTTGATCAAGAACATAGGAGGTGTCTCATTCCTTACCCTTTTCTGACTGCTTCTTTGTGGAGAACTCATGGCGAACCTAAGAATAAGATAGAAGGGTCAGGATTTACCTAAACTATATGAAAATTCTAACCATTCTTTTTTTTCTTTTTTTTTTTGCCAATTTAGGACTCGATCTATTTTTTTAATTATAATATATATATATTTCGAAATTATCGGACACAAAATTTGAGATGATAAAATCAGGAAGAATGGTTATTATTATGAAAATGGCCATAGGAATAGAATGATAAAAATAGACAAAATAAATAAATAAATAAAAACTTTTTTACGAAAAACGACCCTTCGGCACTCCCGAGAAGAGTTCAAAGGTTGTCTCAGCAAATATAACCAGACAAAACTAGATAAAATGGCTACTTTTACGAAAATAGTCGTTCGGTACTTTTGGAAAGGTTTAAAGTTGTCTCGACAAAATAAATGGCCAGACATAAGCGTAAAATGATAAAGGGTGAATGAAGATGGATAAAGTAGCTTTTTGTTTTTCAAACAGAAAGTCCTTTCAGCACTTCCCAGAAAGATTTTAAGGCTATCTTGGCGAAATAGCCGAAATACGCGGGCAAAATAGTAAAAAGTCGACCAAAATAGCATTATTTTTCCTTCTTTTTTTTATGCACATGCAGAATTTCATGCTCCTTTTTTGAAAAGTTTGGGCTGGACCCGAAGGAGGTTGCCTACGTGTCTCACATTCGATGAGAATCAAACTCGCGTAGTTCAGTAAAACTGAGTACTTTTCTCTTTTGATTTTTATGAAAATTAATCTTTACACCTCACGTCAGAATACTACAAAATCTTTTTATTTTTTTATTTTTATTTAAAAAAATAAGGGTTTATTTGCACTAAACTAGGAGAATGATTCTTTTTTTTTCTAGTAATTTCGCTACACTAATTTTAAGCCGGTTGACAATGCAAGTAAACATTCAAAAGATGTATCAAGTAGTAAATACGTGAACATGATAGTCTTAAATAGGATACCTGTCGTATACGAACCCGACTCCTGTGCCGAGTTTCGCTAAGCCAAATGCACGTGATGCACATAGAGCGAAACTAATAGGAAAATCCGGCATGAAGTTTGTTCTTCTAGGTTTAAATCCTAGTGGAGAAGGTATCTAGACTGGCTTATTTGAGCGGACAACGCGAGACGAGGAGGGCTAGTGTACCGGCAGCATTGATTTCCGGCTTAACTAGTGGTGCTCCCCGCCTAAAATATGTGTGACTAAAATCATTCACCGGGTGACAAGCACCTCGGCTATCTCACGGAAAGCGGGCAATGTCAAGAAAATGCCCAATTTTAATTTCAAGAAGACTTAGAGGGGGTGCGTGAGAAAACAGTTATATATACATTTCAATAATATCAAAACAGTAAAAATAGAACAGGTAGCACATTGTACAAATAAATCACAATATATACAAAATTAATAAAGCCAAATAAAAAGTCAACATCTAATATAGATATGTTTATGGATTGTGGGTTAAAGAGCTTTTTCAATTGAAGTGACAAATTTGTGTAGGGATTTTTTTTATAGAGTCGCCACTTGGAGTTAATTTTTCGGTGTTCCAAGTCACCTTTTATTTGAACCCCTAGTCAAAGAAAGGTTTGACTCTATTTTTATCGGTCCGCAAAATAAAGTTCGGGTAAGAAATTCTGTTGACCGGGAGAAGGTTTAAGGCATTCTCCGAGTCCCGTGGTTGTAGCATGGTCGCTTTATTAACTTAAAACTTGGCTTAAATTAATTTTGGACAAACTATGATTTATATGATTTTTATGTTTACCCATGTCCGCTTTTATTGTTGATTATTAAACTTATAAAATAATAATAATAATAATAATAATAATAATAATAATAATAATAATAATAATAATAATAATAATAATTTGGATAAATTGCATTGTCATAACTACGCTACGCAAGTGAATGCATGATTGAATAACAAAATTAATTAACTTATCATAATTACGCCTCGCAAATGAATTTAAAATCATGACAATCAATTATTTGTAGTACTTTTGAGAAATTACTACATTTGTGAGAATTAAATTCTTGAAAATGATCTAAAAGTCAACAATCGCGCTATATAAGTGAATCTGTAATTTTAGCAAAAGATTAATTAAATTAATATATTAACTAAACTAATGGGTAAGGTATGATATTATTGAATTAATATAAATGGATTTCAAATAAAAATTTATAACTTTCTTTTAAAGAGTTAGGCTCCCACACTTGAGTTGCCTCTGATGTTAAATTTTGAATTAATTAAAGCTAATAATCATCACCTCTTTCAAAGAGCACATGTAGCATAAAGAGATGATGGACTGCAGAAATTAAATCATATATGAGATTGCATGACCACATCTTAAGTGAACCTCCACGTATGCACAAAAATTACAAAGTTGTCTATGATATTTAACTAAAAACATGTTTGACCAACTTTTAAAATTTGGTTATTTTTAAGAGTTTTCTTTTTTAAAACGGAGTTGATATTCTTGCACTAAAGATCCTCAAATCTTTTAATTTCCTACGCCACTTTCAATTGACATTATATTCCTTAATCCTTATGCTTGTAGTGAATCAAACTTTAAGCTTTTCAAACTTCAATCTTGCCAACATTAGTCAATTTTTTTATACCACTACTACTTTATACATGGCTCCAATTGATTTTCTAACTTCAAATCCTTAAACCTCAAAAGAAAGATCTTTAAGCTATGTATTGAATCTAAAATGCAATAACAGAAACTTTATCACATGAAGTTTAACACAAAACAAAAGGATTTGACAATATTAGTAATTCAATTTTCAACATTAGAACATTTCTTTCAACACTAGAACTTACCTCACTAATTCTAAAGCCATGCACTATGATCTATGTAGTCCAAACTAACACCAAAATATGGATATTCAAATCTGCCAATTACAAAATAAACTACTATAAACAATAAAATGATCATAATATGAAACTTTTAGCACTCAAATATTCAGCAGATTCTTTGGAGATAATTGCTCGAAATAAACTAAACCATGCCGATCTTTCATCATCTTCTACTGTAGAAAATAATCTGCATTACAAGTGTTTGGAAAGTTACCTGAAACGCAAAAATACAGCAATAAAGGTAGCAAAAAATCAGCATCAGGGACAGTACAAACAACAGCGGTAACTCAGTGTTAAGATAACCCAGAATGCTCAACAAGGATGCTTGAAACTAGTAGCTAACAACTTCATGAATTGCCCAAGAGATCCTTCTATTCTTTTTTAAGGTTTTTGCACTCTAAGAAACAATCACTAAGATCAGAATTTTCAGCTTATTATTTAGGTGTTCAACTATTCTTTTTAACACTCAAAGTTGTATTCTTTGCTAAGTGTGTACGATGTGTGCTCTTTTAGAGTAAAAGATCCTTTTTAAATGAGAAAAGAGCTCCTCTTTTTATAGGGGGAGGAAAGGCATTGGGACAAATTTTGTTTGGCCAAATATCTGTCCAAAATCAGAATTTTGGGCAATGAACAGTTTTTCTTATCAATTGTGGACAGAATTTTGGAGTATTGTACTCCAAAACAGTCCGCAAAAGTAAAAGCAATCAAACCAAGAACTCTACACTCAAGTATTCTCTTTTATTTCCCTTTCCTCTTAATTTCTCAAACCAAATTCAAAGGTAACTAGTCCACAAAGAGAAATCAGATTCAATCTAGTTGAAACAAGTAGTAATTCGAATAAGATTAGTTAAGAGTCAACTAGTACGGATTAATCAAGACTGAACAATATAATTACTTATACAAAACAACTACTTCAATATTAATCTAGTTAATTAGAACTAAAACCGGATCTTTGAACACACAAACTACTAACTCAAACTAAAACATGACAACGTAGGAAAGACAAACTCGAAAACTGCAATCCAATTGGTGATTCAAGCTTGACGACTGACGAAATCAATACAATTCAACCATACTAACTAAACGATTGTTATAGATTATTAGAAAGAGCAATTATTCAGCTAATCACAAAGTTAAATTACATGTCGAGCTACTGAAATGACAAACAAGAAACTAAACAAATATTCTTTGCGAAATTGAACTACTGCTTCAAACAAGTAAGATACAAAAATAAAATAATCGAAGCTAAATGTTTAACTACCACTACTAATCAAACTTGGACGATTATAATTAAGCAAAAAAAATAAGAAATGATATTATATGAAGTAGCCGATCGATTATTAGAACTTAAACCTAAACAAAACTATCAAATCAAATAAGAGAAACTGAATAAATAAGAAAAGAGAAAGGGATTAGGAATTTTACCAAGCTCGAGCACTCGGGCAATGGCGGGACAGTAGCAGTGGTAGACTCGAGTGAGTGTCTAATGTCGATTATTATCAAAACCATGACTCCGGATCATTGGATGCTAGTTTCGATGAAAATAGACAATAGAAACTCGCTTGAGGCCGATGTGAAGAGAGAAACAGGAGGCAATGGTGGTTGAGAGGTGGCAGTGATGGCGGCAGATCGGTAGTGGGGGTCGCTAGAATTTCGGGTTAAGGCCAATGCCAAATGGTAGCCCTTGCTGAGCTCTATCTATGTATGTAAAAATTAAGTAGAGAGAATGGCTCAATATTCTCGAATTTATGAAAAACGTTGCGGCTAGAATTTTAAATTTTCTTAGATTTATGGAGATTGGTGGAGTTTTGGAGGATATGAGGCTTGGATTCATGTAGAGAAAGAAGATGAGAAGAGGATGACATTGGATGGAGGGCGTTTGGCCACCGGAGGACGGAGCCACTGGCATGGGGGACTGGCAGTGGCAACAGAGAAAAAGAAGAGAGGAGAAGGGGTAGGGCTTGGGCATGTATGAAAAATGAGGTCAAAAAATCAGATTTCTAAAATTATATACCTCAAATGACATCAATTTTGGACCATTGGATCAAATAAAATAGGTGGCCAGGATTTGACCTTGATCACTTAACCAAAATAGTGTAGTTTCAATCTAAAACTGCGTCGTTTAGACCATCTGGGAGCCCCAATTGGAGGGGATCAGTAGACTCTTTGGGCTTCTAATTTTGGGCCAATTTTTGTTCAACTTTAGTGAAAATACTCTACGCCAATCCTTTAACCTCCATATCAAATTATTTAACATAATCTAGTTTAAAAGCCTAAAAATACACACATAAAGAATTCTAAAAATTATAATGTAAAAAAAAAGTCAAGAGCAAAAATTAGGCATTTACAATTGTTGTTGGCGAATTTAAGAGTAAAGATAACAATGATTTTGGAATAGATGAAAATATGAATAAACCAACCAAAAGGTGAAGTTCAAAATTTCAAATGATTCTCGTCGGGTTGGTGGGGCTTATATTTATAGATAGTGAAACATAACCAATGTACTTCAGCATGAACTAATATTGAGTTATTTTACTGCGCGTTTATAAAGTATTTGTCTTTCTAAAGGCACATTAAATTTTGAATTACCTAGAATGAAAGAAACATACACACATAAAGCATATGAACTGTTATAAACTAAATGTGACGACCCGACCCGACCCCTCGTCTCGTGAGTAACTACCCCGTTCTTTATATTTTTTGCTTCTTATATTTTATTATCAGTATTGTGTGCGTTAGAATTTAATTGGAGTGACTTTATTAAGAAATGAGACACTTAGTCTCTTTTATGAAGACATAAGTTGGAAAAGTCAACCGGATGTTGACTTGTGAGTTAGAGGGATCGGAATTGAATTTCGATAATTCGGTTAGCTTCGGGGGATGATTTAAGGCTTAGGAGCGCAATCGGAAGTAATTTTGGAGGCCCGGTGAAGAAGTTAGCCTATTTTGGCGAAGTTAGTATTTTGGCGATTTCCGGTTAATAGGTGAAATTTTGATCTGGGAGTCAGAATAGAATTCTGAGAGTTTCAGTAGCTTCGTTAGGTGATTTTGGACATGTGTGCAAAATTTCAGTTGATTCGGAGGTTTTTAGGTCGGGTTTTTAATTGAATATGAGTTTTGAAAGTTTTAGTTAAACTTAAGCTTTGAATTGACGAAACTTAATGGTTTTGATATTGTTTGAGGCATTTTGTTGATTGGAACAAGTTTGAATAATGTTATGGGATATGTTGGCGTGTTTGATTGAGGTCCCGGGGGCTTCGGTGTGATTTCGGATGGCTAACGGGAACTTTTGAAGTTGGAAAATTTCATAATCGATGAAGTTGTAAATGAGTGCGCATAAGACCTTACTTTAAACGATCATATCCCCATTATACAAGGATTTGGGTGATGAACAACCTATCAAATTAAATATCTATGAGTCTAGTTTCCAACTCTTCAAACCGTTCATCATTTGGATATTCCTACACAAAGTTATAATCAAATTACCAAAGACTGGAAAAATATGCACCTGTGTCAAATCTGCGACCGCAGAACCCGTCGCAGATTGCACTCTGCGGTCGCATTTTAACCGCAGATTGGGCCAGTGTAGCCCAGTTTTGGGTGTCGATTTTGCGGTGCATTCTGCAGACCACATGTTCATTCTGCGGTCCATTCTGCTACAGCAGACCCGACTTCGGAGTGTTAACTTCTCACTTTTTATAACCCGACCCCATTTCAATATATATGCTTTGGGGTTCATTTTGGGGTGATTTTTTGAGCATTCTAGAGAGAGGTGAGAGCATTTTAGAGAGAGAGTGGGGGAATTCACCATTTGAATCATCTAATCTTGCATCAATCTTCAAGAATCGAATAACCCAATCACAAGTTCTTCATCAATGAGGTAAGGTTCTATACCCTAGTCTTCAATATCGTTTTTGGGTGATTGATGAGTAAGAATTCATGTGAAAACTGGAGATAAGTCACTTGTGGTCATTGTTAGACAATAATATGGGATTATCATCGAATATCCTAACTAGATTACTCAATTTTGGGATTTGAAAGGCCATTTGAGCTCCGATTTTGGTAAATTTTATATGTACGGACTCGTGGAGAGATGAGGAATCCGTTGATGTGACTTTCGTAATTTTTTAAGAAGTGGGCCCGAGGCTCGGGTTTTGCTAATTTCGTGATTTTCGATATTTTTCGAGTCTTTTCGATTGGGTTATGTTCCCTTAGCCTATTGTAATGTATTCGCTGTGGATTTGGATAGATTCGATGCTCGTGGAGGCCGATTTGAGGAGCAAAGGCGTCGCGGGCTAGAGATTTCGCCGGTTAGAGGTGAGTAATCTGTGTAGATGATGACCTGAGGGTTTGAAACCCCGGTATATCACACTGTGACGCTATATTGAGGCAAGACACGCACCCCATAGTAGGTGCGGGGTCATTTGTGATTGGGGATTTGTGACTTGGTGCATCCCGAGTGATAATTATAATATATTGGCGACTGATACGCACATTGCATTGATGATATTACTAGGCTTGATGCCATATTTGGGGCCTTGTGCCGACCGGTAAAATCCTTCGAGGATTGATATTGCTACATCGTATGATATTGCATATCATTTAATTTTAGTCCATGGTTTTAAATACTGTTTTGCAAACTCAGCCATAATTCTAAGCGTTGAAAACTTGAATGACATTTTAAATGTATTTCGGGATGGAAACTTCTATTTTGTAAATGCCCAAGGGGCTTACTATATTAATTTCTGGACTGATTATAAAGTGACTTGAAGCAGTGGTAACAATGACACTGTATGTTATACTTTAAACAGTGGTAACAATGACACTGTAATATATACTTGGAACAGTGGTAACAATGGCACTGTGTGATATAAATTGGTCAGGTAACAATGGCTGACCAGTCACGTAACAATGACTGACCAAGATATTGCGCTTGGGCTGTAGGAGCCCCTCTGGAGTCTGTACACACCCTCAGTGAGCGCCATCGACGATAAATAAATATGGATGGCTCGGGCTGCACGCCGCAATGGGTACTGGAATGTACCATCATATGCATCGCATTGCATTCATGCATATATATTTTACCTGATATACCTGATGTGGTTTTGTTGATATTTTTTTTGTTGTTGGTGTTAAATTGATAATTTTAGCTTTACATTGTGACATTTCGTGGATTTATATCTTCAGGCATTATATATGCTTATTACTCACTGAGTTGGTAGTACTCACTTTACTCCCTGCACCTCGTATGGAGATGCAGGTATTTGTTACCCGATAGCGGGTTTGAGCTAATTGAAGATTTGCTACCATAGCTGAGCCAGGTGACCGCCAGCGTCCGCGGCACCGGATTTTCTACCCTTTTGACTTTTAAATTCCATATTGTACACTACTGGTCTTGTAAATGTATTTAGACTCCTTTAGATGCTCATGACTTGTGACACCCCGGTCGGGTTGTATTGGGATGAAATCAATAGTTTCAATACCAATAAGTTGTATTTTCTATTCATTTATGTTTAATAGCTGTTAAAGAGAGGATTTGGGGTTGTTGGCTGGCCTTGTCTTCACGAGAGGCGCCATCTCGACCGGGTATGGAATTTGGGTCGTGACAATTTGGTATCAGAGCCTAGGTTACTAGGTCTCGCGAGTCATGAGTAGGTTTATTAGAGTCTCGTGGATCGGTACGAAGGTGTCTGTATTTATCCTCGGGAGGCTGCAGAACCTTTAGGAAAACTTCCCATTCTTGGAATCTTATCGTGTGTACTTGATTCAGCTTGGAATATAACTCTTGAAATTCGTTCCTCACGTTTGTATGCGCACATTAGCGCTCAGTATTATATGTGCCTTGATGGCTCATGATTCCCTGATCGTGGGGCGAAATGTAATTTCTATGAGTCGATGTTGGGCCAGTCTGGAGGACTTGAGGCCGAATCATCGCCTATGGCTTGAGCACCGAGGTGCTGATTTTGTGAGCTGGTATTATGAACTTATATGTTCAGTATTGTCCCTAATTGTGGGAATGTCGGCTAGATAGCTACGTGTTGAGTATATTGGTGTTGTGTGGTGTGTCTATATGACTTGGAAGTGTCGAAGAAGGACTGCTAGGTGATAGATGGACCATTAAGTATTTGATTTCCATTGTGATTGGATGTGTTGCCCCGAGTTGTGGGTGCGTGGAGAATCTTTTCAGTTC
>MU696387.1:3810-18715 GCA_026770625.1 Nicotiana glauca | reverse complement strand
TTCCTGCAAGGCATAAATCATGAATTTAGTACAACTCATAATCATTTAAGCTCAAATCATTGTGAAATTCAATACATATAGTGTTGTTACAATAACTAAAACATGAGTTTTTAGACTATGATCACGATCAGTACTATTTTCCATCATTTTCAACAATTCATAGGCAATTTAAGTCACCACAATAATTATCCACAATAAGCCAAGCATGTTATTTCCACGGTTGTTCCAATTGCATCATTTATGGCTTCCTTCCATCATTTGTTTCTCAACTCTTACCACATAACACTTTGACAATCACGCATTAAGTTTTGTTGATAATTAATTGCACCATTATATCGAAAGACTTAACCACAAATACTTAAATCAAACCAATCAAAAGAATTTCACAAACAGTCCACATAGTCGTACATCAAACAAGGTGACTCTACAAAGGTCAAAGTTAGCCATACATACCTTTCTTGAGCTTTCCTTTAATTACTACGATATTCCGGAAACCTATCAACTTCAATATATTTTGAGACATAACAAAATTAACACAAATTAGGAAGGTATTCATGGTTTCAGCTCATTTAAGCATTTTATCAAACACTAGTTGAGCATCTTAATTATTAACTCTCTTTTACAAGGTTCCTTCATTCTCCAACCAAATATTTACTTAATTATGTTCAATAATCTCCCCATAAACCTAAGTTGTGCATGCATGAATACAAAATACTAATACACCCAAGAATCACACCTCAATAACCCATCTTATAACCCAAACACGAAATTAAAGTCTAGGGTACAGAACCTTACCTCTTAGATGAAGAACTTGCGGTTGGGTTCTTTGATTCTTAAAGGTTGATGCAAGGTTTGGATGATTATGAAGCTAGACCTCTCCTTTCTATCTCTATATGCTCTTCCCTCTCTCTAAAATCAGTAAGAAAAGACCCTAAAATGAACCCTAAAGCCTATATATCGAAATGGGGTCGGGTTATAAAAATTAGAAAATTAACCCTCTGATGTCAACTCTGCTATAGCAGAATGGACCGTAGAATGAACATGCGGGCCGCAGAATGCACCGCAAAATTGGTGCCCTAAACTGAGCTACACTGGTTCAATCTGCGGTTTGATTTGCTACCGCAGATTAAAAATGCGGACCGCATAATTGACATTGAGATCGCAGATCGGACATGACACAGGATCGCATTTTCTAGCCTTTGGTAATTTGACCATAACTTTGTGTATGAATGTCCAAATGACGAACGGTTTGAAGCATTAGAAACTAGACTCTATGACCTTTCATTTGATATACTATTCACAACATATAACCTTATACATATTTAGATATGCTCATTTAAATGGGAGCTTTGTGCAAATCCATTTGGAATTTTAGCCTATTACGAAAAGTTTCCCATTTGGCATACACTTAGGCTTCCATTTGGACCTCACATCACTTACCATAAGACTTATACTCATATTTACCAAGTCTAATTGATGTCCACCATGTTAATAGAACATAAAATATAATAATTAGCCTACGTGGCACCACGAAATCCTAGATTACTTAGCAAAATTTTCCGGGGCCTGACATCTACAGAGCCTCTAACAGAACAAAAGATTGCTCAGATAGTTCCGATAACAAGTCCGTGACTATACCTCAAAATTCTATGTACAAAGCACAAGAGATATAGGACCCCGAAATGAAGTAGGGCTCACTAAGTCTGCAGATGAGAGGGTGTGCTGCTGTCACGAATCAACACCACCTGCTATGGAACCATCTGTATCTATTAAAGATGTTGTGCCCCCGACAAAAGAGACGTTAGTACATATGGAATTAGTAATGGTATATACTCTAAAAACCCTCTCAATAGAATGAGTGACAATAGCGGTAAAGGAAACATGAAATCAATAAGAGACTCAAATAGTATCAATGTGTTAAGTTAGGGGAAAGGTAAATGTCAAGTAAGTTCCAATCTTTTAAGTTGGGAGATCATTAGCACCGATACACCACCGTATTTTTAACATGGGGTCTGATCTCAGCCCGACCGACTTAGCCATCTCACCGCGAGACACCAATTCTTAGTACCACCATCTGCATGGCATGGCATCCGATATCAGCCATATTAGCTAAGCCGTCTCACCACGATGTCGTGTGGGTCGACATCACATCACATTTTACTAGAATAATCTCATCCCATTTAAAGGGGAAACATCTCAACACATCAATCTTGTCTCATATAAGGGGAAACAACCTCGTCACATTAATATATGGGTCTATCTCTCAATCACTCCTACACTAGCACGTGTAATTTTGGGATTAGGTTGTCTCGACCTACCTTTCCTCGGTGGCTAAACGATACACCCAAGGCATTTATTATTAAAAGGATTTACCACTAATTTTATATTCATTTACATGTCATTCATTTCATTGTCACCTTTGGCCATAACACAATATCTTTCTTTGTACGTTGGCCATAATTCATATTTCATGCTCTCTATTTCACTTTCAAACATCACCACGTATCGTCAACAACAAACATTTATATTCAAGATTTTAAGCACACATTTGAGCAATTTAGGGTCTTAGGCACATATGATTTGTTACACAATTTAATATAATAGATTTCATTAGAATCATGTGTTTAAATCGTAACATATTAACACACGGCATGTACTCAAATCACATTCTCAAACAATAACTCAACATAGCAAGAACCTTTGGAATACACATTGCATGCATATTTATTTTGACACAATGCATATTCGAAAAAATTATTTGCCATGAAAATGGTAATAACAATTAAATTTGATTATGAGATTCTAAAAATACGTGATCTATTTTTATGCTAGTTATTAAGCAATGGATGCTAAGTAAAAGGTTAGAAGTTAGTAATATAGCTTAGAGCGGTCTGATAATAGAACCAAATTGTTGGAGATCGGGGGTGTCAAGCTGTCATTTATAAGGCCTTGTGGTCGAGTTGGATGGCCTATTTGGAGCAGTCAAGAGGGAGAAAACAGTTATGAGAGCTAAGATGATGGATATTTATGATCAATGATAAGAAATTAATGAATACAATAAGTAGAAGACAATGAATATAAGCAATAAATAAAGTAATGAATCCAAGAGAATATGTTAGAGAGCATAGAGAATGTTCTTGTGTATTTGATAATGAGCATCATATCCTTTACAAAATTACAAGGATACCCTTTATATATGAGTGGGGACCCCAACATAGTAGAAATATATTTATTAAGGTATGGAGATGGGACATCTAGTTGATGCCATGATTCAGGTCTGAACTTAGCTCACTAGACTTTGTCAGCTCTAGTTATGCACCATGGAAACTCCCCACTTTTTCATCATAACCATTGGTTTGCACTGCTCCGACGTTGAGCGTCGATAGCCCTTGGAGGTGAACCTCAACCATAGTCTCAAACCTGTGAAATGTGTTTACGAGCCATCCGAATGATGGAAAATTGGACCCTCTGATTTTACTACATACAGATAGTCCCCACAATTTTTAGAGTGAAAATGATAAGAAACAACCTTGAATCCCTACCCTTTCGGTACTTCCTTAATGATGGCAGTCATATCTTTCCAAATGGTTGACACGATAAAATAAGGTGCAAAAAGGTCGCGTACACACAGCTCTTAAAAGCCTTCATACTGATTACAGTGGTTGAACATATTTTGGCCTCCTTTAATGTGTATTTAATGACCCTAGAAATACCTCTTCTCCTTCTCTATTGTTCACTGCACCACTAGGCCCTCAAAAAGTTCCTTCTACCTTCACTTTTATTTTTTCGTTGAAAAGCAACTTCCTTTTCTCCTCCAAAATCGTTTTCAAGAATGACGAAACTTCCTCCTCTGCTTCTCAGGAAAATGTAACTTCCTCTTCTTCACTTTTTTTCTAAAGGCAAAGCAGCAGCGCCTCCTCAAGTTGGAGAATGCGTTCCAGGATTTTTTACAATGGCTTCTGATTTATAGGTCGAAAAATGTTTTTCGAAGCCGGAGCATCATGAGCATGTGTCTCAACATATTAGCTCAATAACAGATGTTAAGAGACCGAGGACTCTGAAGCCGATTTTCTCAGTGTGTATACTTACCCATTTACCCTTAGGCTGATGGGGCCATCCTTACCTTCAATAGAGCCGGTGATTCTTGACTTCTGCATATGATATTGAGTGACCCTAGGACAGATTCCCCCTTAGTTCCGGTGCATTATCTACATGATCAGGTATTATGTGAACATGATTGGGAGATCACCTTCACCCTTGATCATCTGGTGAAGATGTACATGCCATGTCTCTTCCGTGAAGGGCTAGTTAAGCTCCACTGTTGTGATTCTAGGGCCCTTTTTGCTTGCATCGACAAAGTTGGAAATGGAGGGTATATGATCCATTTTTTCCAATTTAGGACTTCGGACCTGATCCAAGTGTAAAGGAGGTCGTTCCTCGAAAGGTGGAACATGGAACGTAACTAGCTACATTATCTAGAATCTCCTTGCTTCTTTCTAGATATATCTTTTCACACGTTAATTCCTTCCACTGATACAACCATAGTAGTTTACCCTAGCACGGTTACAAATTTCTCGGGATGGGTCGGCCGGCTGGACTCGATTTGTCCAAACATTTAGCGAGTGCGGCGTGATCTGTCCCAAGCCCGATGGGAAGCCAAAGATTATGGTGAGCCTTTAATCCTTCTACAATCGTATTTTTAATCAAAATTGCTATCGATAGTATTGTCTGGCAATGGGAATACTTCGAGACCTGGTGAGGGTAATATTGTCTAACAAAGGGAATACTTAGAGAGGTCCCCTTGATGAAGGAAATATTGTCTGACAAAGGGAATACTTCGAGACCTAGTGAGGGTAAGAAACGACAAAGGGAACCGTCGAATGAACCTTCGGGATCCAAGAACACCAAGGCAGAAGAGACTAAGGCCGACCCAGCAGTCTCAGCTCTAGAAACATTGGGGAGTCCCCGAGCTGAAGGCGAGGGGGAACATAATTTCTTAACGACGTTTGGGGGGGGGGACCCAATCGACATTCACATCGAAGAGACAGTAGATCTCGAGCTAGATCTTGATGTCATCGTGGTCCAACTTCAGGCTGGAAAGGCCATTGAGGAAATTTTAGATGATCCCCTTGAGCCAGCCGATTGCAAAAATATCCCTTGCTCTTGTGCTGAGACGCATTCAGTAGGTGGTTTGGAGGAAACCGGTTCTAGAGCCTTGCACGGACAAGAGGCGACTCTGATTGACCCTATTGGTGTTATCATGGTGAGTGATTCTCCTCCGGCAATGATCTTACCTCATAAGGGAACTAAAGATGCCCAGAATGCAGAACCTTCTGATGTGGGGGTGTCCATCGGAGGCAGATATGCGCTCGAAAGGCCTTGAGTCGTTCCCGAGGGAATCCTTGAGCTCGAGGCTTCGCTCATCTTTAGTGTGATAAACATGCTTTATGAGAAGGTTGTTCTTGTAAATCCTATCTGTCATCCTGATCTTTATCTTTCTAACTTGTCTTTTTCATGGCTTCAGGCCAGGGCACTTTATAATCAGACTTTCGCCCGGTTTCGGGCTGAGGCGGCCCGTCATGAGCATATAGAAGACTTTATCTTATTGAACAGAATACCTAGTTTCCATTTGTTATTTCCTGAATGTTTGCTAGAGGATGGTTCCCTACTACGAGAGGAGCTATGACCTAGAGACTCTAAAGTTATCGAACTCAAATGGCACGTAAGAGAGATAACTTCTGAGAAAGATACCCTCCAGGAAAATATGGCCTTAGTCAGGCACCAGCTTCATGATGCGAGTTCGGATAGTGACAAGTATAAAGATCTCTACTGCCATGATTCCAGGGCCTTTTTCGCTTGCATCAACAAAGTTGGAAATGGAGGGTGGATGAGCCATTTTGTCTGAGTTAGCACTTCGGACCTGATCCAAGTGGAAAGGAGGTCTGCAACGACCTGGCCGGTCATTTTTAGAATTTATGCCCCGATCCCCTATTAAATGCTTCCCCTAAGTTCATTTTTGCTATTTTAGTTTGCCACGACATTCCGTGTTGAGTTTCGGAGAGTTTTGGGACACATAGTCCCTAAATGAGAGCCTAAGTGTTGGAAAATTGTTTGTAGTTGGAACATGTGAAGACACCTTCAAAATGGAAATCTGATGGTTCTGTTAGCTGCGTTAGGTGTTTTCAGGGTTAGGAGCATGTTCGGAATGTATTATGGAGGTCCGTAGATAAATTAGGCTTGAATTGTCGAAGTTTGAATTTTTGAAGTATCCGGTCCGATAGTGAGATTTGATCCGAGTGTCTCCGTCATATCAATTGGGACGTGTGTGCAAAATTTCATGTCTTTTGGACATGTTTTGATTAGGTTTTTTTTCGTAAATGTGTTTTGATAAAATTTGAAGTTCTTAGGCTTAAATCCTTGATTAAATAAAAAAAATTGCATTTTTTTAGGTGGTTTAAGGATTGGTACTAGTTTGAATGATGTTATAGGACATGTCTGTAGGTTTGGTTGAGGTCCTGGAGGGCTCGGGTGTGTTTCGGATGCTCAATGGGTCATTTCCTCCTATTTTTGAACTGTTGTTGCTGCTTCTGGTATCCTGTGATGACCCAAAGGGTCATCACTTGTTGTCTCTCTCCTTCCGTGCTTTCGAGGCCTTGAAAACCTCATTTTACTTGCCTCGATTTGCATGCACAGTACGGGCGCATAGCCAGAAAGCTTATATGTTAAATTCTGTGAACGTTGCAAAAATTTGGCTTTAAATTATTAAAGTTGACTTTGGTCAACATTTTGGGTAAACGGACCCGAACCCATGATTTGACTGTCTCCAAGGGTCCATAGAAAAATATGGGACTCGGGCGTATGCCCGGAATCAAAATCCAAGGTCCCGAGCCCGAGAAATGAATTTTTAAAAGAAATTATTTTTCTGAAATTTATATGGAAATTTGAAATTAAAATTGTTTAGAAAGTGTTGGTATCGAGCTTGTATTTTTGTTCTGACACCCGGTATAGGTCTTATATGTGGTTAAGCGCTTCCTGTGAAATTTGGTTGGAATCAGACGTCATTTGACATGTTTCGGACCTAAATATCTAAAAAAAGAAAGTTTATGAAGTTTGATGAAAAAGTGTTGATTTTGAGGTTTGATTCCAATGTGACGACCCAAAGGGTCATCACTTGTTTTCTCTCTCCTTCTGTGCTTTCGAGGCCTTGAAAACCTCATTTTTACTTGCCTCGATTTGCGTGTGCAGTTCAGGCGCGTAGCCGGAAAGCTTATATATTAAATTCTGTGAAAGTTGCAAGGTCATGGTCCAGGTCATGCCAAGTTGGTATCAGAGCACTAAGTTACATAGCTCTCATGACTCACGGACACACCTAGTAGAGTCTGAGGGATCGGTACGGAGACGTCTGTATTTATACCCTAGAGGCTATAGGAAAATTTCACTTTTGTTCTTTCTTGTGGCGCAATTTTTTTTCTCAATATTGATTGTTTTTCTACTATGTTCTTCATAGATGGCGAGAACACGTGCTTCGTCTTCTATCGCACAGCAGCCCGAGCCCCCAGCATTAGCTCCTACGAGGAGCAAAGGGCGAGGGCAAGACCGTGCCAGAGGCCGAGGCAGGGGCAGAGCTCAGCCCCGAGTAGCAGTCCCAGAGGTGGAGCCTCAAGTTGATTATGACGAGGAGGTTCCAGCCCCAGCAGCTCCGGTGGGCCCAGCTCAGGTCCTAGAGGGGTTTATAGCCACCCAAGTTCTTCAGGATGCTTTGGTCAGTTTGGTAGGCTTTATGGAGAGCGTCTCTCAATCGGTTTTGCTTCCAATAGCACCAGCCACTTCTCAGGTTAGGGGCGGAGTACAGACTCCCGCTACACGTATTCCGGAGCAGGTAGCTCCCCAGGCTCAGGTATTGTGACTCAGACTGGCGATGGAGCGGCTATGTCCGCAGATGCTTTGTAGAGGCTGGATAGGTTCACCAAGCTCTTCACCACCACATTCAGCGGTGCTTCTACAGAGGACCCCCAGGATTTCTTATATAGCTTCCTTGAGGTTCTTCAGACTTGGGTATTTTGGAGACCAATGGGGTTGACATTGCCACCTTTCGTCTATCTGGATCTGCCAAGACTTGGTAGAGGGACTATTGTTTATCCAGACCAGCAGGGTCGCCATCATTGACTTGGGACCAGTTTGCAGAGTTATTTTTGGAGAAGTTTCTCCCAGTTACTCAGCGAGAGGCTCTTCGCAGGCAGTTCTAGCGCTTTCAGAAGTGCTTTGTGACGGTCACTCAGTGTGAGACCCGGTTTATTGATCTAATACGCCATTCTATTGTTATACTCCCCACCGAGAGAGAGAGAGGGCGCGGAGTTTTATTGATGGATTGATTCAGCTGGTCCGTCTCTAGATGGCTTTGAGAGCCAGGAGTGAGATTTCTTTCGAGGAGGCAGCCAATGCGGCCCGTAGAGTTGAGATGGCTCTTGCATGGGAAGGTTATCATGGGTCAGATAAGAGGCCCCGTCATGCAGGTAGGTTCAGTGGTACCTCGTCTGGAGGTAGAGATTCTTATGGTAGAGGCCTTCCTCCGAGGCCCTTTTAGTTAGCTCTTCAGGTTTCTTATGGTACTTCAGACAGTCGTGGTTCTTAGTCGCAATATTCAAACCAGTACCTTCATAGTTCCCCATCAGAACCCATTAGTTCCCCACCACATCAGAGTTTTCAGGGTGGACATTCAGGTTGACAGGGTCAGCAGTCTCAGCAGCCGAGGGTTTGTTACGGTTGTGATGACCCGAGTGACATTGTCAAATTTTGCCCGAGAGCTTCGGGTAGTTCCCAGCAGCAGGGTCCTAGCCATATGATTCAGGCACCAGGTGATCCATAGGCCGCCCAGCCAACTATAAGCGGGGGTAGAGGTCATAGGGGTGGAGGTAGAGGTCATAGAGGTAAAGCTCGGACTGCCAAAGGTAGAGGCCAGCCAGTAGCCGACCGTTCTAGAGATGTGGTTCAGGGAGGTGGGGCCCAGCCCCGGTGTTATGCTCTTCTAGCCAGGCCAGAGGCTGAGTCTTCAAATGCAGTTATTACAGGTACTATTCTGTATTGTGATAGGGATGCTTCAGTGCTATTTGACCCTGTGTCTACATATTCGTATATGTCATCCTATTTTGCACCATACTTGGTCATGCCTAGTGATGCTTTAGGTATTTCTGTTTATGTATCTACACCGATAGGTGATTCTATAGTGGCCGACCGAGTGCATCATTCCTGTGTGGTAGTGTTTGAGGGTCTTGAGACCCGTGTTGATTTATTGCTCTTAGACATGGTGGATTTTCACGTTATATTAGGGATGGATTGGTTGTCCCCGTATCATGCTATCTTGGATTGTCACACCAAGACCGTGACCTTGGCTTTGCCAGAATAGCCCCGTTTGGAGTGGAGAAGGACACCAGGGCATACCAACTACAAAGTTATTTCATATGTGAAGGCTCGACGTATGGTCAAGAAGGGGTGTTTAGCTTATCTGGCGTATGTTCGCGATTCCCGCGCAGAGGTCCCTTCTATTGCTTCGGTTCCGGAGTTCCCCGAGGTTTTCACTTCAGACCTGCCGCGTATGTCGCCCGATAAGGATATTGATTTTTGTATTGATATGGCTCTGGGCACTCAACCCATTTCTATTCTGCTGTATCGCATGGCCCTACCAGAGTTGAAGAAGTTAAAGGACCAGTTGCAGGATTTGCTAGAGAAGGGTTTTATCAGACCTAGTATTTCTCCTTGGGGTGCGCTAGTGTTATTTGTGAAGAAAAAGGATGGTTCAAATAGGATGTGCATTGATTACCGAAAATTGAACAAAGTGACGGTAAAGAACAAATACCCACTGTCGAGGATTGATGATTTGTTCGACCAACTTTAGGGTGCAAAGGTGTTTTCAAAGATAGATTTGAGATCTGGATACCGTCAACCGAGGATTAGGCTGTCTGATGTCCCTAAGACAACATTCCACACTTGGTATGGGCATTATGAGTTTTTGGTCATGTCATTTGGGTTGACCAATGCCCCAGCAGCATTTATGGAGTTGATGAACTGAGTGTTAAGGCCTTATTTGGACTTGTTCGTGATAGTCTTTATTGATGATATTCTGGTGTACTCCCGCAGCCAGGAGGAGCACGAGCAGCCCCTCAGAGTGGTTCTTCAGACTTTGAAGGATAGTCAGTTATATGCTAAGTTCTCGAAGTGTGAGTTTTGTTTGAGTTCGGTTGCATTTCTGGGTCACGCTGTATCAGCAGAGGGTATTCAGGTGGACCGGAAGAAGATTGAGGTAGTCAAGAACTGGCCTCGACCAGCATCAGCTATAGAGATTCGGAGTTTCTTGGGGTTAGCAGGCTAGTACCATAGGTTTGTGGAGAGATTTTCATCTATTGCAGCCCCGATGACCAGATTGACCCAGAAGGGTGCCCAGTTCAGATGGTCGGATAAGTGTGAGGTGAGCTTTCAGAAGCTCAAGACAGCTCTAATTTCAGCACTAGTATTGGTTTTCCCCACAGGTTTAGTGCCTTATACAGTCTATTGTAATGCTTTTTGTATTGGTCTTGGTGCAGTATTGATGCAGGATGGCAGAGTCATTGCCTATGCTTCGAGGCAGTTGAAGATCCACGAGAAGAATTATCCAGTTCATGATCTAGAGTTGGCAGCCATTATTCATGCTTTGAAGATTTGGAGGCATTACCTATATGGTGTGACGTGTGAGGTGTACACTGATCACAAGAGTCTTTAATACTTGTCCAAGCAAAAGGAGTTGAATTTGAGGTAGAGGAGATGGTTGGAGTTATTGAAATATTATGATATTACTATTTTGTAACACCCGGGGAAAGCTAATGTGGCGGTCGATGCATTGAGTAGGAAGTCCGCCAGCATGGGTAGTCTTGCTTATATACCGGTCAGCCAAAGAGCGCTTGCTTTGGATATTCAGGCCTTGGCCAATCGATTTGTGAGGTTGGACATTTCTGAGCCTAGCAGAGTGTTAGCTTGCACGGTCGCTCATTCTTCATTATTGGAGCGTATCCATGATCGGCAGTTTGATGATCCCCATTTATGTGTCCTGAGAGACACGATGCAGTGTGGAGGTGCCACGAAGGTGACCTTAGATAGTGATGCTATTTTTAGATTGTAGGGGCAAGTTTGTGTGCCCAATGTCGATGGGATTCAAGATTTGATCTTAGCGGAGGCCCATTGATTTCGGTATTCTATTCACTCGGGCGCCGCGAAGATGTATCAGGATCTGAGGCAGCACTATTGATGGCGCAGGATGAAGAAAGATATTGTTGCATATGTGGCTCGATGTTTGAACTATCAGCAAGTTAAGTATGAGCATCAGAGGCCTGGTGGTTTGTTTCAGAGGATTGAACTTCCCGAGTGGAAGTGGGAGAGGAATACCATGGATTTCGTTACTGGACTTCCGTTGACTCAGAAGAAGTTCGATGCGATATGGGTTATTGCTGATAGGCTGACCAAGTCAGCCAATTTCATTCATGTGGCAGTCTCCTATTCATCGGAGAGGTTAGCTGAGATTTATATCCGGGAGATTGTACTCCTTCATAGTGTGCCGGTATCTATCATTTCGGACCGGGGTACGTAGTTTACCTTGCATTTCTAGGGTGCAGTTCAACGAGAGTTGGGCACATGGGTTGAGTTGTGCATAGCGTTTCATCCTCAGACGGACGGTCAGTCCGAGCGGACTATTCAGATTTTGGAGGATATGCTTCGGGCTTGTGTTATCAACTTTAGAGGTTCATCGGATCAGTTCTTGCCTTTAGTAGAGTTCGCCTACAACAACAGCTACTAGTCCAGCATTCAGATGGCCCCATATGAGGCGTTGTATGGTAGGCGATGTCGGTCTCCAGTTGGATGGTTTGAGCCGGGAGAGGCTCGGTTATTGGGCATAGATATAGTTTAGGAGGCCTTGGATAAGGTCAAGATCATTCAGTATAGGCTTCGTTCGGCTCGGTCGTGGCAAAAGAGTTATGCAGATCATAAGGCTCGAGATATAGCTTTCATGGTTGGTGAGCGGGTATTGCTCCGAGTGTCGCCTATGAAAGGCGTGATGAGATTTTTGAAGAAGGGCAAGCTTAGCCCTAGGTTCATTGTTCCATTTGAGATTCTTGATCGTGTGGGAGAGGTGGCTTATAGACTTACCTTTCCACGTAGCTTGTCAGCCGTGCATCCAGTGTTTTATGTGTCCAGGTATCACGGCGATCCAGCCCACGTGTTAGATTTCAGCACTGTCCAGTTGGACAAGGATCTGTCTTATGAGGAGGAGCCGGTAGCTATTCTAGACCGGAAGGTTCGACAGTTGAGGTTGAAGATTTTTCCTTCTGTTCGTGTTCAGTGGAGAAGTCAGCCTCCTGAGGCATCAACCTGGGAGTCCGAGTCTGATATGCGGAGCCGTTATCCTCATGTATTTCCCGACTCAGGTACTTCTTTCTTTTGTCCGTTCGAGGACGAACGGTTGTTTTAGAGGTGGAGAAAGTGACGACCCAAAGGGTCATCACTTGTTTTCTCTCACCTTCCGTGCTTTTGAGGCCTTAAAAACCTCATTTTTACTTGCCTTGATTTGCGTGCGCATTCCGGGCGCGTAGCCGGAAAGCTTATATGTTAAATTCTGTGAAAGTTGCAAAAATTTGGCTTTAAATTGATTAAAGTTGACTTCGGTCAATATTTTGGGTAAATGGACCCGGATCCATGATTTGACGGTCCTAGAGGGTCCGTAAAAAAAATATGGGACTCGGGTGTATGCCCGGAATCGAAATTCGAGGTCCCGATCCCGGGAAATAAATTTTTAAAAGAAATTATTTTTCTGAAATTTATATGGAAATTTGAAATGAAAATGGTTTAGAAAGTGTTGGTATCAGGCCCGTATTTTGGTTCCGGTGCTCGGTGCAAGTCTTATATGTGGTTTAAGCGCTTCCTGTGAAATTTGGTTGGAATCGGACGTCATTTGACGTGTTTCGGACCTAAATATCTTAAAAAATGAAAGTTTATGAAGATTGATGAAAAAGTGTTAATTTTGAGGTTTGATTCCTCGTTTATGATGTTATTTCGGCAATTTGATTGCTCGGTTAATTTCGTAGGATGTTGTTGAATTAGTGTGTGTGTGTTTGGTTAGGAGCCCCGAGGGCTCAGGAGTCATTCGGAGGTGGTCCGGAGTGTTTTGATCTTGGGAAAAGTAGCATATTTTCTGCAATTTTTACACAGTGTTTTCCTTCTCCGCGATCGCGGCCTTCAGCTTTCGTTCGCGTACCCTTAGCCTTCCCTTCATCACGTTCGTGTTCCCCCTTACACGATCGCATAAGACAACTCAAGACCCCCTAGTAATTCCTTCATCGTGTTCGCGAACTAGTCCTCACGTTTGCGTAGTAACAGCCTCTTCTTCATCGCGTTTGCGTACCCCATCTCGCGTTCGCATAGACCAAAGTCCTGGAACCCCCCCCCCCAGTTTTCTTCTTCGCGTTCGCATAATTCCAATAGCGAACACGGTGCCTTTACTCATTTACCCTTCGCTAACGCGACCCCCTTCCTGCGAACGCAAAGGGCATTTTTGCCCAATGATTTTAAAAGCTAAAAAATAGAACAGTGACGGGTTTTATTCAAAAATTCACACGAGCTCTTCTTCTCCACAGACCCTAGGCGACTTGTAGAGCGATTCTTCACAAAATCTTCTTGGGTAAGTATTATCTAACTCGTTTTCTTCATTTTCTATCATCATCTGTTGAAATCCTAGGCCTAAAACATGTAATCTAGCGCTGAAAATGGGGGAATTGGGTAGAGTTAGGGATTTTCGATTTTCTTTGATTTAGGCCTCGTTTTGTGGTCAAATTTGAAAGCAAATTGTATATTCGGGCTCGTGGGGGAATGGGTGATATGGAATTTGTTCGAACCTCGTGTTTGGACCAAGCGGGCTCGGGGTCGATTTTGGAAATTTTGGAAGAAAGGTTGGGAATCTATATTTAAGCATTGGGATTGATTTGTTTAGATATTATTGAAATTATAAAGTCATTATTTCATAGATTTTATTGAGTTGGAGCCGAATTCAAGAGGGAAAGCGGTCGTTGTGGATTGATTTAGCTGTGGAAGTTGAGGTAAGTGTTTGATCTAATTTTGGCTTTAAGGAATAGGATTAGGTTTTCTAGTTGCTAATTGTCGAGTACGGTGTATAGGCATGGTGACGAGTATCTATGCACTGGTGTCTAGCATGACCGTGAGTCCTTGTTTGTGCTTATTCTAATTTTGTTGTGACTCTTCCTGGTGTAATTGATGATTTCTACATAATGTGAAGAGTATGAGAAAGAATTATGATTTGTGAACCCTTTGGAGTGTTGGCTCTAATGATAAAGTAATTATTGAGTGAGAAATGAAAGAAAGAGAAAGAGATGTGATTATTCCCTTGTCGGGCTGTATTCGTATATTGATTATCTCCCTTGCCAGGATGTGAAAGTTATTGTTGTTGTTCCCTTGCCGGAATTTAACTGTTTACTTGTGTTTCCCTTGACGGGACTTCTATTACTGTTTGTTGGTGACGTCCAAATCTACTACTAAAAAGCAATAGACACGGTCGCAGTAATATAATTTACCCAACTATGAGTCGGGGTCGAATCCCACAGAGAACAATGTGCAGGTGATTAGGCATGTAAGAAAATTATCGCTAGTTGCGCAATGCCAAACACTAAGAATTTTGGTTGAAAAAGTTTTATATCTAAATGCGGAAATGTAAACTAACCTAGAAAGAAAGTAAAATGATCAATGGCTACAAGTATGAATGCATCGGGAATTACACTCAAGTAACGATCCAATGTATTTCATGATTTTACAAATATGAGCGAGTTTATGTTAATTAGCCACGGATAATAATTCTTAATTAGCTTCTTCCGAA
>MU696386.1:102101-171571 GCA_026770625.1 Nicotiana glauca | reverse complement strand
CCAATGGAATAAATCTCAAATTCAGAATCAAGAAAAGAAGAAAAAGAACAAAAGAAATGAATTCAAATGTGAAGCCAGTAAGGGTGCGGATTGCTCAAAACCTGATTGAAGTCATAAGCTCCATTGATCCTATCTTGACCCAATGCTACATGAAGAAGTAAACACCTACAACTTACGAGCATCAAGATTCAAATCAGAGCCCACGGCAAAATCAGCTAAGACTCAAGATCAAGTTTCAAGAGAATCATAGATAGGAATCTTGTAACTCATAGTTGATAGGCATAGCTAGCTTAACTTTGATTTTCCTTTTTGGTGTAATAAGGAGGTCAACAAGCAGTAGCAGCAGCAACAACGGTGAAATTACAGCACCTGGTAGACCCAACTACCAAACCTTCCCGAACTACACTGACCTGATTCCTATTTAACCCAGGATATGTAGGCAGCTTCACACGGAATATTCGAACGGGCAAAAATCACTCATATTCGCTCACTTATCTTTGCACGAAAACTCTTCGTGTTTCCGGGCAAAGAGGGGCAACTGTGAGCACGTGATTTTTGCCCTAAGAAAATTATTCCCAAAATTTCAAATAAAATGATTTCTTTATTATTTTAAAATTTTTCATGAATTTTGTTGAATTTTGTGTAATTGGTTGCATTTTTACTCGTGCATGATAATTCATATGAAAATACAAAAATATATGCATTTGCATTTAGGAATTTAATTTCACATTTTAGTATTGATTAGTATTAATTTATTTTAGAACAAAATATAAAGAAAATAACAAAAATGACCCATCTTGCATTTTTAGTTTAAAAAATGTTTTAGTTTGCATTCTAATTAGAAATTAATGGACAAGGAATTAGGAAATCCAATCTTTAATGTTAATTTATTTTTTTTAGTATTTTAATAAAATCAATAAAAATACAAAATGAAAAAAATAAAAAAAATAAACAAAAGAAGTAAAAACAAATTGAATAAAAAGAAAACTAAGAGAAAAGTGGGTTGTTACAATTAATTTTGAGCCCAAACTATATGCCCAAGCCCAAACCCCAAACCCACTTCAAAATCAACCCAGTCCACTTCAAGCACCCGGTCCAGCCCTGGGTTAGTGAAACGACGTCGTTTTAAAATAAGCAATTGATCATGGCCATCCATTCATCATCATCCGACGGTCCAAAATTGATCTTGTATTTTTAATAAAACTGTCATAAAATCTTCACAAAATCGACGACAAAAATTGTCATCCTCGTACTCCCACCCATTTTCCCTGCAACCACCGTGCTCCACCCTATCTCCACCCTTCTCCACCGCCCTCCGCCCCATGGCCGCCGGCCGGAAATCGTCGCTGCCGGTGGCGCAACCCCAATCAACCCCAAAATTTTACCCCTGAATCCCCGTCCCCTCCTCGTTCCAAATCTGCAAATCTCGTTCTTCAAATCTCAGCCATTTGTTTCAAATTTCAGATCGAAATTTTGGTCAAAACACAAACTCACCCAAACCACCCCAAAATTACACCATAGATTCTCCTCCATCTCCCCATTCCAACCGTGCACCCAGTTTCCTTCGAATCAAACCCCACTTTCTCGAATATCCGTTTAAATTTTCTGGCCAAAAATCCTAATTCAAAATCTTTATGATTTCGGACCGTAATATCCCTAATCATATGTTTTCTTTTGAAAATACACGATTAGGGATGTTACGTGTCAGGAATCTTGGAAGATTCGGACGTTAATGGTTGGCCGGAGTTTGCTTTATCAGTAAGTTTTCTTTTCTGTATTTTCTTTAGTTTTATGTTAGTTTGATTCTTTGTTTCATATATTCGATCAAGCATAGTTTTGATTTCCAGTTTAGAGATTGTTATAAATAGGTTAATTCTTTTAGGTCAATTTTCGTTTCTTTTGATTTGATTTGTTAGTTTGAATGCTTAAATGTTAGTTGAATCAATCGATTGTTAGCTTAATTTGGTTTCTTATTACTTAGTCAGATTAGTGTTTAATGCATGAAACAACAATTTTTATCTTTATTATGTTGATCCTGTTCTGGTAATTAGTTTAGTTCAAATATACTTGATAGGAATTTTTAGTTCAGTAGTATAAGTTAACTAGGATTTTAGTTTGTTCTTATTGATTTCTGTCCGTTTTGTGTCTTGGGAATTGACTTGGATTTAATTTGATTTCAGCTAACAATTTTATTTTAGTGTTAATGGTTTAGCTGTTAATTCAATAATAAGTAATTTGATATTGGTTTTGAGTTGGCTTAGTGATTGGTTATAGCTGTTGAGGGATTAATTGGATAGTAATTTCAGGGGGGTTTCAGGGGTAGTTTAGGCATGGGAAAAGGGTAGTTTTATTAGATCTGGTAATTGTATAATCAGGCAAGGGTAGTTCAGGGATTTAAAGGGAATATGAACATGATAGAACCTTCTAGGACATTCTAAAATAGGACTTAAGTGTACATTTCAGGAAGTTTAAAACATTACTTGGATAACAAGTTAAAAATAAAGGGACTAAACTGAAAATAATGAAGGACTAAAAGAGAAAAATAAAAATCTGAAGTTGCACCCTAGTTTTGCCTATAAAAAGGCATCAACATGCCTTGTTTAACAGGTAATTCCTGAAAACTCTCCAGCTCTGAATTTCCCTCTAAAAATCCTTTTCTTCAAGTCTGAATATCAAGTTTGAATTTCAAAATCCCAAAAGGTTCAAATTTGAAGTCATCTAGTTCTAAACCTTCTTTAGATCTTAATTTTTTGCAAAAATCCAAAAACAAACAAAAAAATACAGTAAAAAATCCAAAAATATACTGTTACATTGAAGTTTTTAGCTGGTTAATCTGAATTGCTAGTGTTCGGGACTCAATTATAAGTCAATTTGGGATTTATTCGAGGTAGTTTGGGTATTCTTAATTGCTGAAGGCTTTTCTGAGTTTCTGGGTTCAATTTCAAGCTCATTTGGGTTTATTCGAGTTGTTGGTAGTTGATTTCCTGGTTTTGTTTGATTTCAAACTGTTCCTGGACTGTTTGAATTCGTTTTGGGCTGTTGTTCAACCCCTGCTCACTACTGTTTGCTGATCTCGCCTGTTCCTTCTTATTTGCTATTTCCAGGTACACATTTGGGAATGATCTGATGTAATTTCTCCAGTTAGAATTGAAATGCAATTGATGTCGATCTCTGCTGTAGATTTTACTGCATAGTAGTTTATTATATTGCTAGTGATTCTAGGATTTGGGTGATGTACTCATTGCCATTAATTTGTTTGAAGTAGACTTTATGAATTGTTAGACTAATGACTACTCAATAACCTTAGTTTTGTTTTGTGTAGTTTAACCTTTTAAAAATTAGAAGAATAGATGGAATAGGAAACTGATTTTTGGTTATATGATCTTCACTTGTATTAGCAACTGGAAATTCAGACTGTGGTGAGTAATTAGCAGACTCAAATATGGTAGTAAGATACTAATTGAAACTTGATCTTTAAATGAATTACATGCTACTACTAGTGTAAGATCAGGCATCCTTTGATTTTTAAATTGCAATAGATAATTCGTTTGTGAACATAAGTCACGCATGGAAAGTACTGGAACTAATAGGCGCGTGGTATTTCTGATGTCAAATTCATTACGTTTGGTTGAATGCATACCAAGGAGTTGAATGTTCATATCCTGATTGGATTCCAAGTTAAAGCCCAGGATCGTTCATTTGTGTGCAAATCACTATGCCAATTTGTAAACTAAAATCAGAAATTGGAAACAAATAACAATAAGCCTTGAATATGGGCCAGGATCTGATAGTCCTTCACTCAAATGGATTTGGGCCTGAATTTGTTTGCTCAAGGGCCCAATGTAAGACAGCTCATCACAAAGCTCACATCAGTTTCCCCATTCTAGACTATTTTTTAGGCCCAAAACTGTTAGAAACTAAAATCCAATAGGAATGTGGGGGATTAATTCGCTAGTATAAAATTGGATTTCGAATTAGGTAGCGGTTTCAAACTAAAAGGTTTTTTTCCTTTTTGTTTGTATTCGGACTTGAATTCGAGACCCGAATTTATAAATGTGAATTAATTAACATTTAGAGATAAATAATAAAAAATAGAAAATTTTAATTTACTTTAGATTGACCTTTTAATAAATAATATGAGACGAGCCTCGCCAAATTAAATATACAATTGCGGGGCCCTCATCAATTACTTAATTAAAAATATTTAGAAATGCGGGACGGGCCGTTTAGCAAATTTCACGGCCTTTCCAAAAGTAAAAAAAAATAAGTTAGTCGCCTTAGGCGCGCTTTTTAATAAATTTACCTTCCTAAAAACGGGTGTGCATTTCATGCAACCCAAATCCAAATTCAAAAACGTTGAATAGGAATGTGTCGAGGATCCGGGTGCATTTCATGTGACGTGATCCGAAAATACGTTTTTAAACGACGTTTACTTTCGTAAAAATAGTTAAAAATGGTAAATAATTATAAAATTGCACTATAGGTTGGAACATGTATAAAAATAAGATTTTTAGCCATTTATAATAATTTAAGTAACCGTGCTAGAACCACGGGATCCGGGGGTGCCTAACACCTTCCCTCGGGTCAACATAATTCCTTACATAGAATTTCTGGTTCGCAGACTCCAATGGGAAGTCAACAATTTTCCTCGATTTGGGATTTAATTTAAACCGGTGACTTGGGACACCAAAAGCCAATCCTATCCCAAGTGACGACTCTAAAAAATAAATAAATAATCCCAATTCGAATAATGTCACTTTAAATGGAAAAACTCCATTATACATTTATCCTTCGGGGTAGGTGTGTAAAAAAAAAAGGTGTGACATTCATCAACATCCATATAGTGAATATCTCTTTTAAAGAGAAAGTTATACCGTTATAGTCATGGTTAAAATTATATGCAAGATCTGTTTTCTTGCATTAGTGTTATTCTTTAATAATCACATTACCCAAATATTTGGGCGTACAATAGGTACGTGACCAATGACCAATAATGACATAATAATGACATTGTTTTCTTATATCATCTCAAACCTCCTTTTAGAGGTGAGTGTGGTATAATCACTACCACTAGCACATTCATATTCTTCCAAGAATAAATATATATATTCATAAATCAGATGTTTTCTCATTCACATCTGAATGGACCATAGTCATCTGTATGTGCTTTACAAAATCTTATGTCAAATCGATGACCAATATTACTTTCACAAAATGAAGGATTATTTTGAGAATCCTTATTATTCTCATTATCACAATGATGACGATTATAATTTCGTCTATTGCCACGTCCACATCCATTGATACCTTCACGGTAATAATTTTTTCTTCTTTCAGACTAATCACATATTGCTATCACATTCTCTTAAGAGAATGAGAATGGAGCAAATTCAATGAGACGAATTTTCACTTCTTGTGCTCACGACCATACATGACTTTGATAATGGCAAGACATAGAAATTTTACCACTTCAGGTGGTTATAATTTCTTACAAACTCCATTAGAGTTCTAATCAAACTTTGTTGTCTTTGCTTGTATATAAAATCAAATTGTAGAATTTCAAGAATTTAAAAGAGAAAAATAAAGTAAAATACTTACCTTAAATCCAGAATTTAATCATGGTGGAAGTTCATGGAATAATTGACAATTATTATGCTCAATCACAAAGCTTCTACTCAATTGGTTAGAGTCTCGTGCTGATAACGTATTATAAAATAATAAAAGAAGAAGAGTATTGCAGAGCAAAGTAGAGAGAGAGGAAATTCTTATTGATATGAGATGAATTACAACGGAATAGAACCCTCTATTTATATGGAGAGGTTGACTTAACCACCAAGTAATAAACCCTAGAATCTCTCTAAATATGGACATTCACCATAAATAGAATTCTATTTATAACAAGAATAAATTTGTGTTTTATTTGGCAATTTGGCAAAGATATATTTGGCTATTTGCCTATATTTTGGCAAAATCTCAAATTTCAAATTCCAAAACTAACTCAATAACTGGTTTTGGGGTCAAATTATCACTATTACTTTTTTTAAAAATTGCCCAACCTTTTATATTTTATAAAAGACCCACAATTTATTATTTTGTAATAATATTATTTCGTCTTCTTGGTAATCTAATAGTGTACCATGTAGTTCATTATAAATATGATAATTTTGTTCCAAATTTATTTATGTTCAGGATTATGGTTTGCGATAATATAATGAATTTTATTGATGATGGTATTGTTGGGTATTTGTGATAGTTTTTAGAACTTGTGGGTATAACTCATGTTTCATATATTTCCAAAATAAATTTGGAAAATATGTTTTAAAAATTGATGTCCAAAAATATTTTTATCTTCAAACCAAACTTCATCCAAATCAAATTTTCCAAAACAAACTTGGGAATCTATGGCCAAACGCTAGCTTAATCTTTTTATCGAAAATAGCCTCTAAACCTTCTCAAAACAAGGGTAAGTTCTGCTTACACGCTACCCTCTTTAAACCCCACATGTGAGTTTATACTGAGTATTTTATCGTTTGTTGTTGAGTTTATCCACCCCTTTGGACATAAATCTTGGGTATATTTTCACAATTTTTATTTTTTGGAAACACCATTTGTTCATCCATAGAACATGATCAATTTTTGGGAAAATTTTAATTTTTTTTTAAGTTCCCAAAAACTTATTTATGATCTGCTCACAAGGTTAATAAAATGCATGTTCAAACACAACTTCAACTTCCAAAAATTATTTTAGAATACAACTTCAAAAACTTTCTTTTTTTGGTTAAATCAAATCTATATCCAAACGCTATTGTCAAATTCCAATATTTTTGATAACTTTATGTTACTTTTCTACAAAAGATTGTTTGCACATATTTACATTACTTGCCTTTTTTTTTAACTCTTCAATTTACTTGTCTCTCTATCCTAACATCATACTAAAGAGAAGTTTGTGTTATTGGTATATCATACCTCTTTATAATTTAAAATTTAAGAAAATGATATTTTTATACTGATAAATCTCTTACGTGTAAAAATTAGTTTTCCATATGTAAAAAAAAAAAAAAAGAGACAGGATTATAAAATTAAAAACAAATTTTAAAGAGCCACAAAATCATTAAAAATAAAGTTTTTTTTTTTGAAAGAAATATATAAGATAATTCAGGAAAAACTTGTGTTATCTTATAAAATAATTGTAAGAGAACCTAGTGAGCTTAGGTTTGAGAAAAAATTTAAGTAAATTAACTTTTTCTCTGCATGTATATGATGTTAACCTTTGTCTTGCGCAGTTGCAACAAATATTAAATGTTATTAAACATAAACATCAATTGTTTATACTAAAATAGATTTAGCCCTTAGTTTGAAGCAACATACAAGCATAAAATATTGCTCTAAGTATCTCCCCCTGTTATATTTATAATTCTGAAGAAACAGAAGGTAATATAAATTGCTAGACCTACACGTACATATTTTAAGCAAATAAAACAGTGATGGAGTAAGGTCTCATTTGTTTGAAAGGACATTTTTATTCCTATACCAATTTTGGAACTTTATTATCAAATATATGCATATTAGGTAAATTACCCGGCCAGTTCATATTTTTTCTAACATCTATGTACCATTCCCTAATCTTCCCTCAATCATCCACTAAAAATAAGGAAAGAATATTCCCTTGATTGAAAATAAAGTAAAAACATGTCATAATTGTGGGTAGGCTTTAATTATGGTAATAAAGTGAAAGTCTATAGTAAAAGTGAGTATGCTACAACTCAGGAAATAATTTTGGAAGTGAATGTTTCGACTCCCGGCTTCAATTTTTGAAGCATTAATCTACATATTCTGTAGGGTGACTACATCTCCACTTGAAAATATAAGCAAACAAGAATTTAACTCCCAATTGACTACAATTAACTATAATTATAAACTATAGATAATCGAACCTACAATTAATCTACAAAATTAAGACGACTAATCTATAATTTACCAAACACTAAAAGGAGAGATTATTACCTACAGATTATGTGTCATCCGATAATATTCCCTCAATACCCCCCTTAAAAAAAGGAAAGACCAAAGTGTAAAGTAAAAGTATGTCATAATTGTGTTTAGTCTTTAATGATGATGCACCCCATAATCCAAATTATGTTGGGCAAAAAATATCTATTCTACACAAAATGATAAATTATTTCACATTAGTAAAGTGCATAAAAATGAAGCATTAATCTACATATTACCTACATATAACTACACAATCATTACACATAATGCTAAAAGCGAATCAAGAAGAAAAAAATACATACAAATCTGCTTCAAAAAAATACAGGATGATGTTCTGAATATAATTACAAAACGACTACAAATACCTATAATTATAAAATATAGATAATCGACATAACAATTTATCTACAAAATTAAGACAACTAATCTACAATCTGCTTCAAAAAAATTGAGGATGATGTTCTGTAGGGTGACTACATCTCAACTTGAAAATGTAAAAGCAAACAAGAAATTAACTCTCAATCGGTTAAAATTAACTACAATTATAAAATGTAGATAATCGAACCTATAATTAATCTACAAAATTAAGACAACTAATCTACAATTTACCAAACACTAAAAACAGAGATTTCTACAATTTCAGTATGAATGCTTGATGAAGACCTTCTTCCATGGTGAATGCATTCACTTCATCTATGGTGAATTCTACAGTAAGTATTCCATGCTCAAATGTAACAGGACAAAGATTGTTTTGACAGTAGATGCGATACATAGGACTATTTGATATGAGGATTTGGATGAGTTTCTATGGTGTTTTGGATTACCTCTCCCACAGCCAAAGGTTAGGGAGAGGTCCATTTACGTGAAGAAGAAGCTGAAAATTCCGAGTGCTACAGTAACTCGATCTTTAAAATTAAGATCTTGAAAAATTGGCTATAATTTTGACTATGAAACCAATTGGGGATTGTGCACGAAGAGTAGATTTTTCTTTTGATACCAAATTTTGCGAGAATTCACTGATGGGTGCCGGATTTATGGGTCGTGAATAGTAACAGATTTACTATTCACCTTTCTTCTTAGAGAGAAGGGAGAGGATTTGGAGGGGTGGTGGTGGTGGTGGTGGTGGTGGTGAATTATGGGTAAAACTAAAAGGAAATAGCTATAGGACCCATTAATTTAGTATAATTAATGTAGTTAATGTGGGGTTGTGGTTTGAGCTACAATAATGCCTCATATATAGGACCCATTAATTATTACCCTCAATGGTATATAAATGATAATTTAGTTTAGCAACTGTAATTAGATCTAAAGTTAAATATTGAGGGTAATGATTTTGCAATTGTGTTAATACTTAATATGGATGTAAAAATTCCGGGAGAAATTCAAAAATAGCCAGATTTACTACTGGTCATTGAAAAATAGCCAAGTTTCAAAAGTCATCGAAATTTAGCCACTTTAAATCTGAGCGAAAACATTGTTCAAAATTCGGAAAAATACGCCAGCAAATTTTATGGGAGTTCCAGCATAAGTATGCTTGAACTCCCGTAAATTTTACGGGAGTTCCAGGATAACTATGCTGGAACTCCCGCAAATGTTACGGGAGTTCAAGCATAATTATGCTGGAACTCTAGTAAATCTTACGGGAGTTCCAGCAAGTATAATTGTCCAGTATAATATACTAGAGTTTGGAGCACTAGTGCTCCAGTCTCCCGCAAATTTTACAGGAGTTAGCAAAGTATACCGGTCCAGCATAATATGCTGGAGTTCGTATACAAATGCACCAGAACTCCCGTATATTATATTGGACCGGTCCCTGTTGCAGCAAAATAGTGACTATTTTTCATTGACTTGATAAACGCCGATTATTTTTCATTGACTAGTGTGAAAACTGGCTATGGTATTATATTTTAACAAAAATTCCTTGTTGGAATCTAATGAATCAGATCTTAGCCCATTATATTTATTTTTAAAAAGTCTGATTCGGTCAGACCTTTAATTGAGTAATTCCTTTGAGAGGTTAAAAATACACGCCTCTTTTTGCTCTCTCTTGACATCAGGCTATTTGTTCTAAACCCAAAACAGATTTCATCCTTCAAGCAGCCGCCGAATCAATCTTTTTGCGGGTAAGATTTTGAAAATTATACTTGGAATTCTCCATCTTGTTTCCACTTTTCTAATGGTAAATTTCAGTTTCGAGTTTAGGGTTTAAAAAACCCCTTTTAAACTAGAAGGTTTTGCTTGCCTATTATTTGTGTCTTGTTCTTTCTTTTGGATATTCTATTTTGATTCAATCTCTGAATTTTCTGTAATTTTGTTGACATGCCGATTCTCTAAATCGTAAATCTTCTAAATTGTTAGCAATGATTTTTTCTCTTTTGCAGATTCACATAGTCCCTTTTGAACCTTCTTTTGTTTTCTTCAAGAATTGCATATTAGTGACTGAAATTCAATTTCTCTAGTTTTTTGAAATATAAACTGTAATTGGTGTTTATGAAGCTCGTCCAAAATTAATCAACTTTGCTATGGCTAGAATTGATAATGAAGTTCTGTGTTGTTGAAATTAGAGCCGCTATAGTTTCATATTTGGCTAGAATTCGGATAATGTATACATAAGTAAGATTTATATTTCAGTGCTTTCTGAATATTTATGTGCTATTGCTCTTGAATTATTTGTCATATGTTCGTGTTTTATAATTGAACAATGCTTTCTTTTGTTTATTCAAGAATAGCTTCTTTACTTTCTCAATTTTTTTTCTTCCTATTTTATGTTTAAGATCAGACCATTTACTACATCTTTGCAATCTTCAAACATATTATTTGCTTAGAAATATACAACTTATCTTCATGGGTGCCTCAAGGGTAAGGCTAGTAAAGCCTTCACTTTAGGCCCCAAAAATTTTGAGGCCCCAAAAAGTGTTGTAAAATACGTAATAATATTTTGACTTAGACAATTCTAAACTTTGTAGAAAAAAGTATAAAATCCGTGTAAAAAGGTTTTAAAAAAACAAAGAATATTTACTTTTTAACATAAGAAATATTCTAAAACTTCGAATTAAACTATTCAAATCTTTGTATTAGCAAATAAAGTTTTTTACATCAAGATCCAAGGCAATGCATTCCAAACATATGTCTAACATCTTACTAATTTGAATTAAAGCTTGATAATATAAATAATAATATTACTAAATGAAGCTAAAAGTCATATATCTTACTGCAATTTTTGTTATTATATATAATTTTCATTTATAGTTCAAATAGTTTAACAATTGGATCTTACATTATATATTAATTTATATCTTATAATATTTCAATTTATCTCAAATAATAACTTTTTTTGTTCAAGTTAATAACTTAATATTTTCACTAATTGATGTAATATTTAATCACTTTTTTTAAATTGTATATGTTTTTATCTTGTATATATATATATATATATATATATATATATATAATAGTAGGAACATATATTTGTATGAATTTAGACATACCACAGACGACATCCGTAATTTTGGTCATTTTCTGGTTCTTTCTCCTGCACTTATTCTTCAATTTCATCTCTTTTTTATTCTTCGCACTTAAACCCCAAAATATCTAACAGAAAAAGGAACTGGGGATTGTATTGTTGAATGGAGTTAGCAGCTTGTATTAGCCATTGCTATGCCTTCTCTGTACGGCCGTCCACTTCTACTTCTCGAAACTTCTCTCCTCTTCCGCTGCTCTCGCTTATCCAATATCCAATTCAACGACAACGTCAACTGCACCTCGCCGGGGCTAATTCCATAGGTACGAAACTTTCTTCCAACCACCAATACTTATTTCTGCCAAATGTTAGCATTTTTTTTGGTGCTCCTGCAACTTGGAGAAATTTTCAATTGATTTCTGTTAGCTAGTTACTCCTGACACTCTTTCCATTGAAAGAGTACCAAAAATGCATGTAAAAATTTCTATTACGAATGTTATTTTATATAACTTCAAGAACTCTAATTCATCTACCTATTTAAAATTTTAGCTTAGATGTAATTCATTTCTATCAAACTAAGTTTTTGAACTTTTAATTAGTATTCCCTTGGACAAAATTCAAGTTGAAGTTGAAAAAACTTTGCTGAAGTTGAAGTTGTTTTCGGATATTTGCAAAAAAAAAAAAAAAAAAAAAAAAGGTTCGCGACAGTTGCACATTTCTGAATGGAAGTTAGGAAAACTTTATTTGAGTTGAAATATACATTCGAGCCACTGGGTTCAAATTCTTTCCTAAACTTATGAAACACACTTCAACTTGCAAAATTATGTAAGATTATTTGCAACTAACAAGTCCTTAATAATTTCCTTCCACTATCACTAATATTATAATAAATAAGTCAGATTATGAGTAGTCAAACTTCACATAAAATGAGATAGAGGGAGTAGTAGAATTTGCCTATTGGTTATGTGAAGCCATTTGGATAATAATGATGTCCGTCAAATTGTTAGGTTCTCTCTTATCTCTGAGTGGGGTGAGGTTGCGACAGTCATGTCTTGCCGCTGTAATGGGTGATACAACTGCAGTACCAAATGGTGCTGTTAACGAGCAAATTCCATCTGTGAAGCTGTCTGATTCAGTTACTAGTCAAGAAACTGATATGGAAAATGGAGAAGACAGGAAAGATCCTTCTGAATGGTTGGATGATAATAAAATGATTCGAGTATGCGACAAGTTAATTGATGTCTTCTTGGTTGACAAGCCCAATCCTACTGATTGGAGAAGATTACTAGCATTTAGTAAAGAATGGAACAATATCCGGCCCCACTTCTATAACCGGTGTCAGAATCGAGCAGAAAGTGTGAGTGATCCTGGAATGAAGCACAAGCTACTCAGGCTTCAACGAAAGATGAGAGAGGTAACTAGCGCTTTTGCGAGCATGAAGTTTTCATTCTGTACGTGCCAGATCATGACTTAGTAACTGCTTTCATTTTCCAAAGAGACCCAATTATGTCAAACTCGTTTTGGAACAGTTTCAATTCTCCATGATAAGTCCAGATGTTATTATGTTGTATTTAAATGAGGTCCTCTTTAAGGAAGTCCAAGCAAGGGCTCAGTTGAATCATAAATACTCAATATAATCAATTATTTTATGTCTAGTCTTTGCTAATTGCAGTACATTGGGCTGAGGTGAATTTCTATGATCAATTTACATATTACGGGTCAAAGGATTGAGGATGATTTAAGGATTATTAGTGGATTTCTTACAGTATTTCTCTCATGTTAAGATACAAATTCTAGATTTCTTTTGAGCTTGGTATGTTTTCTATTGAACTTCAACCAGTAACTTTCTTTTGTAGGTTGATAATGATGTTCAGAGGCATAACGAACTTCTTGAGGTAATCAGACGTTCACCATCCGAGGTTGGTGATACTGTTGCCAGGCGTCGTAAAGATTTTACAAAAGAGTTTTTTGCTCATCTTCACACTGTAGCAGAATCCTATTATGATGATCCAGTGGAACAGAATGGTAAATATGCCTCCTGCCTGGAAAAGAAATAAATGTGGTTCTTCTGTTTGCTATATTTTTTTTGGGGTCATACTGCTAATAACTTTCAATTTGTTTTCTGCATTAACACACTCTTTTCCTTTTTGCAAAATATACACTATAGAAATGTTGTTTCCCATATATGAAATTGTTTACTCTTACCCACAACCCTGCCACATGTGAAGTCACCCCAAAGGACCAATGGAAAAAAATGAGTAAAATATCAACTAAAAGATTTTCTCTCTTGCCTTTGAAAGCAAATGCTACAATATAATATACATTGAGATAGAAGAAGCTTTGGAGAACCTTTGACTTTGGGAGTGTAAAGTTTCTCTTGCTGTAAATTTAGAAATTAAACTCCACGAGTTCACAATCATTTCCTTGATTTTCATAATAGTTTATTTGATGTTGATAGGTTTCACTGACAACATCTTCCCTTTTCTTAATAATTAGCTGTGGCAAAACTAGGGAATATGTGTTTGGCGGCTGTGCAAGCTTATGATACGGCAACTGAAAGTATAGAAACGTTAAATGCTGCAGAGTCGAAATTCCAAGATATAATAAATTCTCCATCAGTAGATGTGGCTTGCAAGAAAATAGATGATCTGGCCCAGAAAAATCAACTTGATTCAACACTAGTGCTCATGATAACGAAAGCATGGTCAGCAGCCAAGGAGTCGGACATGACAAAAGACGAGGCAAGATCATGCTTTTCTTCAGATACACATCCATATGTCACTTCTTGCAGTAATTTTTCTGTCTTAGCATTAACTTAATTAAGAAGAGAGATGCTTACCGAAGTGATAGTATTCAAAATGACACAATTTTTAGTGATATCCCAACAATATTTTTTTGGGAGCTACTTGAGATTTTGTTGGGAAAATTTTCTTCTCAATTCTGAAGTGTCCTTGGCTCACCACTGGTGAGGCTATAGAAACAAAGAAGCTCGGGGCAAAGGTGAAAAAATGGAAGTTTATCTCATTATTTAATACAATAGTGCTACAAATGATGATTAGCAAATGTTGCATGATTTTGCTAAAGAATGTGAACGTTAGTAACCTAGTGCCACAAGCTGAGGTTATCGTATCTGGAATTGGTATGGTGGAATAGTGATTGCTATTCTCCACGTTGACTAAAATGCTTATGTCCATTTTAAACTCTTAAGATGGTGCATAGGTAGTAGCTTCTGTGAGCTCATGCACCAAGCTGCTTTACTCTTGTGACCTAGCTTATATCATCTTGCATTTGAAGATAACTTATTGTTGGAATGCCTTTATGTTGAAGTTACTATTGGAATTTTACAGGTAGCATAGCAGGGTCTGCATCTTAGATGTGGTAGTTTAATGTCTTAGGATTTCAGGACAGATTGACCTAGCTGTAGCTGTAAAAGATAATATTCATTTGGTTGTTCTTATCCAAGTTACATGACTTCGCTTTTCAATCTCTATTGTTTTTATGGAACTTTCACAAGGCCAGATGCCATTTCTATACAAGTTTGGTATTTCAGCACAGGTTGGCTACTACTCCCCTTCCCCCCTCGCCAATGTGGAATTCATTTTTCTAACATGCAAATGGTTAAGCTTGTCAAATCTTTTTTTGCTTTTTTCAGGTAAAGGATGTCCTTTATCACTTGTATATGACAGCACGAGGAAATCTTCAGAGGCTTATGCCAAAAGAAATCAGAATTCTAAAATATCTACTCACAATTGAGGATCTTGAGGAGCGATTGTGCACTTTGAAAGATGCTTTCACACCGGGAGAAGAACTTGAAGGGAAAGATGTAGATTGCTTATACACGTATGTATTGAATCTAATATCTAATCATTATTCTCTTTACATTGAATTTCTCACAGCATTCATGAAGTATCTTTAACCCGTTGCCTTGACATGGAAGCACTTCTATCAGATGTATATCGTTCTGAAATTTTACATATTTTGGAGGCTTTGCCTTTCCCTTTCATTTTTTTTTCCATATTCACTTTTAACTGTTATTAATAAATCCCTGATCCTTACAGGACTCCAGAGCAGCTATACAACTGGATTGGGACAGTGGTGGATGCATATAATTTTAGTAGAGAAGGCACTCTCATAAAAGAAGCCAGAGATTTGATGAACCCTAAAATAATTCAGAAAATGGAGGAATTAAAGAAGTTGATCTTAGATAACTTTATGTGAGCATTTACTTGCTTTTAAATAGCTATGGGACTGCTGCTAGTGCCAAATTCACCAGCTCGTGCCATCAACATCCATAAGCATATGTCCAAGCTATGGGTCTGCTGCTAGTGCCAGATGAGGTGACCACATGATTGCATCGCAGAATTGAACACAAAGCTGATAGGTTCAATCTCCTCACATCGAAGAACTGTCTTTATCTCGGGTTTGTCGATATTCCTGAAAGTTTAAATATCCTAGACGTTGGTTTAGAAGAGGCACGAGCTGTCGTTGGTTGTACAGAACATTGAATTTTGTGTATGATAGAGCTTCTGTATTCTGGGACACTGACTTGATGGTCTTTCTCCTACTCAGCTTGTTTCCTGTTGAAGCTCAATTACGTCTTTGCGATGATTTTTATACACGAATGTATCATTTATGATGAAGTTTATCACTATCATCAATGAATTTATATGGTGTTTAAAGTTGTACGAACTTGTCCAAGTGTTTATTCATTCATTCCTAGACAAAGTAGCCAAGTTTTAGAAATTTTATTTCTCATGCTTTATTACAGTAGAGAACTACCAAATGAGTGAAGTTGAATGGTCTTTGCGGAGAAAAAGAGAGGAGGAAATTGCTCCTATGTACACTTACAATTTCAATAGAAGAAAATGATCGTGTAAATCTCTTGTGCATTATTTTCGAATCTATTATATGTACAAATAAAGATCTTTTAACTAAAAAGGCACAAGGCTAAAAAGAAATCTGTAAAAGGGTTACAAAACCAAGGTGAGAAACCAAAAGAGGAGAAAAACAGATCGCTCAAAGGATGAAGATAGGTCAACCAATTTCGATTATTCGCATTATGCATTTAGCTTTTGGGACGTGTATGCATCTAATGTAAGTGTATGCATCTTTCATATTGTAAAATTAGGCGTATGAAAAGCATCAAATTCAGGGAAAACTTTACATGATGTCAACTATTTTATATGCAAGAGCATAACATATTACGTCTCAACAATTTAGTTTGTTGAAAGTTTGGTCTCATTTAATTAATGTTAACTTACTTTGGGATTGAAGCGTAATTGATCAGGACATGACGTGGTAACTTTCTTCTTCTTTTTTCTCAAAAAAGAGAAAAGAAACTTATTTTATAGCTTGTGCTGTCATGAGCATGACGCGTTAAACTTTTATTATTTAAATGACACGTTGCACAAGTTACACTTTTGTGTCACATAATCATTCGGGTTGTGTAACCGTTTAATGCGATATTTTCTTATAAAATCAGATTTGCAGACGAAAAAAATTGAACGGAAAGATATCCCTTTAAATTATTCCTGTTACAGAACAATAGGTAATAGAACAATAATAATAGTAATAACTTCGAGTAAAACCAAGATAAAACTTCATAGGACTAAACGGCACTATAAAGGATGAGAAGCTGAGTCTTGTAGCTTAATTTAGACATCCCTGAAGATGGAAAATAAATCACCATTGATATAATCGTTATCGACAAGGCTGGCCAGGTAGTAACTGCTTTGAACCTGTAAACAAATTGAAAGAGCAATATTATCAGTAAAGTAGGCGTTCGGACAATATTTGGTTGAAATCGGAAAAGATGAGTATTTGAAGTTGAAGTTGAAAAAGTGTATACGGACGAGCTTGGACGCAAAAATTTTACTCGAGAAAAAAAATTGCAGTGTTGCGAGTTAAAACTATTATTTCACTCGAAACACTCTTCAAGCAAGTTTTTCAATACTTTACCAGCATTTCAAATACTGATGGTCAAAGTCTAAACGGCAATCTGGTGCACTAAGTTCCTGTTATGCACGGGGTCCGAGGAGGGCCGGACCATAAGGGTCGATGTTGGTCAAAATTCTACTTGCAAAAAATGACTTTAGCGTTTGCAAGTGAAGTCATGGCCAAATAACATAGTATAACGAAAAAATTATAAATTGTTAAATCAAGATTTGAGACACAAAGTAAGTGTATGAAGGAATACATACTTGTTCCAGCAATTTTCTTGATGGATCAGTCTCTGGGTATAATTGAGCCCATCCTCTTGACCAGATTTCAAATGCTTCATCCTTCCATACCATGAAGCTGGCGGGATCAACGACAGTCGGTTGTACAATTTCCTTAGCTGGGAAGACTCCCATGTCACCGCATTGACGTCAGTTTGGCTGATTTTGGAAATCCAGTTTCCTTCCTTGTTTACAGCCATGTATGTTAGGTTGGGGAAAGCCTTGCATTTTTCGACGAGGGTGTTCAACTTCTCCCCGGAGCAGAAAACTCCAAGTAAGCCTTTTGATAGACATATCCACCGGGACCACTCCATCCTCCAGAAAAAATGTATATGATCTCGTACACAAAAATGCTCCATAACCAAATCCCACGTTATGTAATTATAAAGAATCAGCATACATGTTATGGAAAAAGCAAAATGTTTGTGCAATAAAAAGAAGGCTGACTAAAATGATGTATAGCTCGTAGATAAGTAATGAGGTGATAAATGGGCTGCTATAGCCAAATCCATTGTCATGTAGTTATAGGATGAGGTGATGGAGCATCCTAAAAGCGCTAAGCAGGACGTGACATAAAGATAGTTAGCAACTCAAAAAGGATATTTTGGGAACAGCCGAATCTCATTTCAAGAATGTATGGACTTGTTTATTAAATAGTGTAAATTGAACTTTGACCATTCAGTAGAAGTTAATTGGTCTGTTTTCCTGGTTGATGAAGCAATGAATATGTTTTATCCAGACATGTTCCCATAAGAGTTGGACGAGGTCTTAATAAACGGAAGTTTGAAACAGATGCAACTCCTAGAAGACCGGATCTGTGGATAAGACATTTGAGGGTATTGAACAAAGTTATACTAGAGAGGACTAAGCCTTGTCGAATTCTAGTGCATATTAGCGGAACTTTTTTATTTTTTGTACACTTTTTTGAAGGACCTACAATATTTCAGTTAGTATTAGTAACTAATGCTTTTTGTCGAGAATCATATTTTTGTCTAAAACTCTCGATTTTCTGTATAAAATCTTGTATGCAAGGTTTTCCTATCACATTAATAAAAAAAAAATTAACTTCATTGAAAAGCACTTTGATAAAAGAACTTTCAGAACACACTTTAGACATCAACAATCAGAATAAGAATTTTAGGCTCAGTCATTCGAAAGTAAAAGAAGAAAAATGATGGAGTCGTGCTTACCAACAGAAGGAGAGTCAGATTTCTCAGCATCAACTGCAGGTTGGCTGTTAATAGTCAGGAAACCTTTCGTGTTGATATGACCCAACTTTTCGTTTATGATCTTTGTCTCTGGCTGAAGACCATCTAATTCAGACCAAGGGCAGCTTCTCAGCTTTCCAAGACAGTAGTCCTTAAATCTCTGTCGTGAAAATTCTGTTAGTATCAAGCCCTTCAAACCAGTCTTCGGTTATGACAAGAAATGAAAAGTATAAATCATACCTCATAGATATCTTCCACGCTATTCAAAGCCACAGCCCATTCCTCTTGCAGCTTCTTATCACGTGAGCGTTGTCATGGGCGGCTTTCTAGCCATGCCCCATGACCCCTTGGGTGCGCCCTGTGGCGTCCTAGCAAGCCTCCCAACGCCTAGCGCCACGGACGGCCCCGTGGTCTTGGCCGCGCCAAGTGACAAGCGCGCAGGTGCCTCTGTCGCCCCACCGATATCCCTCGCCAGCGCCCAGCCGCAGGCAGATTCCAACAACGCCGCGCGCGCAGACCGTGATGCCAAAGACAATGCTGCTGAAAACGGACCTGTTGCTGCCTTTTAGAAAACTAAGTCATTTTTATTGTAAATAGAGTAGTTTTATTTCAAGTACTTCCATTTTGTTTCTCCAGCGAATTCTAGTCTAGTCTTGTAGCTTTGGATTATTTTTTTTAAGCATTATTAGGGGGGATCAAGCAATCAAAACTTTCTAGCAAGCAAGCAATTCTCTGTACTGGTGTCTCTCCCCCGAGACACCGCGTTGCTTTTCTGTAATAGCTTTCATTAATGCAATCAAGCTTTCTTTAAATCTCAATTCTCATTTCTGTTCTCTCAATTGCTCTTGATATTGGTTTTCCCGTACGGCACTGACAATCTAGTATAGCGTATGGCGGGGACCTCAGTTGGCGGACAGCAACTGCACTGAAATCAGTTGCTTAGCCTTACGTCGCCCTTCCAAAGATTCTCAGGAAGGCGCCGCGTAACAGCGTGCACGCATGAACTGTAGAGGTCCAAAAGAAGCTATGTTACATATAACAAATGCACCAAAACAACTCCTCAGGAAAATGCACAAATACCAATTGTATCTTCACTCCGGATTAATGATAACTATGCAAGCACTAAAAAAGGAAGGATAATTTAGGAGGACAAGAAAGCTTATAAACATTCTTAGAAAAGTAAATCAAGTTTACAGCCCAGGCCACAAATTTCCTTCTTTTTAGTAGTCCCTAGACCTAGACAGTTCCCGCAGTATTTCACAAACAATATTAGAAGTTCAAATGACTTTGATTTTACCTCAAACGACATATGTAATCCAAAAAATAAAAATAAAAATTCCTTGTCTCATCTTCCCAAGGCCAAACGTCATAAAAATAAGATTTATTTAATTTTAAAAAAAAGGGAAAGATAGCTCAGGTATGCTCACGAAGGTATGTGATATCCTATAGTATCTTCTGTCAATCAGATATTTATTCGTAAATGATTTAATTACTCATTTCCCTAGAGAGACTTAGACGGACAGAACAAGTTGCAATTACCTGATAGTCAGTAAGTGCTCCGTATGATGGATTTTGAGCATTGCCCCATCTACCATGTGGATATTCATCCCAACCTAAGGCCCTTGAGATGTAGCTCTTTGGACGATTTGCCCTACCATCATTGACGATGATAGATCAGATTATCATCACAAAGTAAAAGGTGTATTCTGACATTAATTCACATCTCTACATACCAGAATATAGGACGAACATCTTCTTTAACACGGAAAACATTTGTAGGACGTCTCCAAGGCAATGGCCAAGAAATTTTGGACTCTTCTATTAATCCAAGATTCTGCATATCAAAGACATCACAATTGAAAGTTGAATTCTTGCCTATATTAGATTAGAAACAATGACTATTTCATAAATTTCGAAGTAGTTAGGGAAAAAGGTAAGAGAATAAACCATCAAAATGGACAATGCTGATTTCTCCATGTTCAATGTATAAAGATGCAAAGTCTTAATGCCACTGGCCAAAATCTTTTTGCACATTTCAGTTCCAAGGTGAATTCCATAGGCTTTGACATCCTCCTCGTTGTCCTTAATAGGTTCCAAAGCAGCCATTATCTCTTCTGGAATCTACAACATAATTAAGGAAAAATGAGTATCTTTGAGGCAGGAGCTGCTACTCAACCTTTAAGCAAGCTTCAGACACGATCAACTTTTCGTCCTAATCAGCAACATCGTTTACATAAAACATAATAACAGGTAAGAAAAGCATGACCTTATAGACATGGCTTAAAAATTCGAACAACTGAACTAACATATATAATTAAAATTAGAAATATCAAGAATAAGAATGTTGGATAGAACATATGTACTCAAAGCGAGTTCAGCTTCGAATTAGCATGTTTAGGTGTTGCACATAATCAAATCCTCTGAATCAACAGAGGAAGGGGTACAAGGCTACAAGCTAGCTGCATGCTTTGATTAAGGAAAACGACTCACAATGTTACAGCAAACGCGACAGACGGAAAGAAGATGCAATAATCTAACCAGAAGTGTGAAATAACAGGCTAATGAAGATAAAATAAGAATATATACGTAATGCAAAAAAAAAAAATAACAATAAATACAAAAGAAATAATTATTTGGAGATTTTTAAAAATAAATATAACTAAGCGAACTATATGAAGTAAAAACCATGTCAATCAAATTCAATAACCCTTTTAAATTTTTGTTTTAGATGAAAGATGTAGTTTAATTTTTTAGTGCCTGGTTTTCTTCTAAATTACTAATTTCTTGTTCTTAATCACAGTAAGAAATTTTATTCATAATGTTTTTTTAACAATTAATGTATCATTTTGTCAACTATATTTTTTCTCTAAAGCTTCCCTCTTAAAGACAAAGCACATGGGCAATGAGGCACAAGCCCAAGCACCTTACCACCTACACTACTGTAAGTGAGCAAAGCGCACAAGGCTAGGTTCACGAGCTTTAGAACTTAAGTTTACATCAAGCAAGTCCTTAACAACATTGAGAGACCATAATATTAAGACTGAAGATAAAAAGCACTAACTTGATGGTACCTAGTCGAACTTTGGGCAATATATGAGTGAAGTAATATGTCGTTCGACAAGCTAACATACAAATAAACACAGAGGTAAAGTTTGTACTCCAAAATATGGGGATACCTTAGTCTTACAAAATCCAGTCATGCGCAAGAAGCCCTTGTAATTGTTAATGGGCATGATACCCGGAACGATGGGGCAAGTAATTCCAAGTTGGCGGCAATCATTGACAAATTTGAGGAAAATATCAGTATCATAGAAGAGCTAAGTTACGATAAGATCAGCTCCAGCATCCACCTGTGGAATACAAGTCAACATAAGTACCACAAACTCATTAATTAAACAAATGCAATCTAATGTTATCATGATGTCACATTAATATGACATATGTTACATTCATCGGATGACAATAATATTTCTGGGAATAGACTACCTTTCTTTTGAGATACGCCAGGTCATTTTCATATATCTCTTGTGTAGCTATTCCGTTAGCAGGTATAACATCAGGATGTGCCTCTGACAAAAAATCAAAGTAGTAGTCAGTAACAGCATGCAAAACATCAGAAAAAACCTCATTTTTTGCTTAAAAACTAATGTGGAATAAGTAAATCATGATCCATATTTGTCTAAATAAATAACTCAAAGCCCAAGATATTATTAGCTGACCTGGATAACCTGCAACAGTTATCCCAAAGTAATTCCCATACTTGGCACGCATATGCTTCACCTTAAAACAAGAAAGAAAATCAATTAATACTAACACAAATATTACCCCAGCCATAACATAATTGCTGTTTAAGCAATTAAAAATGTGCTCTCTCCAAAAGTTTAAAACTTTTAGATGAGGTGGTTGCACAATTTAACATGGGATCAGAGCAGGTAACTGGTCCTCAGATACAATTTCATCGCCACCCAAAAAGCAAAAAGTATTTTGATAAGTTGGGTCCAAGAATCAAGCTCACACGTGAAGGGACGTGTTGAGACACAATATAGTTTTTTTTCCAAGACATCATATAAGTAAATAAATCGTTTGTGATTGTAGTTTGTGTCAGGATATATCATAGCTAGTAAGTCATTACGTTTGCAAAAGTGTGCTCGCTAACATCATTAGATGTGTTGGGTCCATGAATCAGGTCGACACATGAAGGGACGTGTCGAGACATAATATAATTAAGTGACTAAAAGTATTGCTATCTCTAACGGCTTAAATTTTTAGATGAAATGATCACACAATTCAACAAGTAAAATATGGTGATTGCACAATTTAACATGGTATCAGAACAAGCAAACAGCAAATCTTGAGCTAAAATCTCATTGCCACCTAAAAAGCAAAAAAATATTTCAATGAGTTGGGTCCAAAAATCAGGCCTACATGTGAAAAAGGGCAGCCCAATGTACAAAGCATCCGGCATTCACACAGGGTTAGGGGAAGGGCCGCACCCCAAGGGAAGTGATGTAGACAGCCTACACTAATACAAGCATTAATGGCTGCTTCCACGGCTCGAACTCGTGACTTATAGGTCACACGGAATAAATAAGTAACTAAAAGTGTGTTCACTCTAACAACTTAAACTTTTTCATATGTTGGGTCCATGAATCAGGTCCACGGGTGTTGAGACATAATATAATTAAGTAATTAAAAGTATGCTCTATCTAACAACTTAATCTTTTAAATGAAATGATCCTATAGTTCAACAATTCATATTAGCATACCCTGATGCAAGCACCAATTGCTGATTCCACAGCTCGAACCAGTGACCTATAGGCCACGCGTACACAACTTTACCATTGCTCCAAGGCTTCCCTTCAACATAATATAATTGAGCAATTAAATGTGTGATCTATCTAATAGCTTATATTTTTCCATATGGTGAGTTAATGAATCAGGTCCACACGTGAAGGTACATGTCGAGACATAATATAATTAAGTAACTAAAATTGTGTTTCTCTTTTAACAGCTTAAACTTTTAGATAAGACGATCACAAAGTTCAACAATTACAATATCTACAATATCATATTAGACTACTAGATCCCAAATGCAAGCGGGGTAGATAATAGTCTAATAACAAATTCAGTATAGTCCCGCAAGTGGGGTTTGAGAAAGAGATAGTACCCGGACCTTATCCCTAAAGTGAACATAGATAGGTTGTTTCAAGTAAACCCAAGGATACTAAATCCTAAATAAAACAAAAAGAATAAAGTAGAGAAATTACCAGATCGAGGACACAAGCAAAACCACCTTCAACTTGAACAAACTTATCTTGACCATGAGGAGGATCACCACGTAGAGCAAGAACATTTTGAAGACCATTAATCTTAATAGTATCAAGAGCATGATCAATTTTCTCAACAGACATATTTGTACATGTCAAATGCATCATAGTTTCAACAAACACCATATTTTGCATTCTTTTAGAAATCTCAAGAGTTAGATCTGCTGTTGAACCACCTGCACCCCATGTTATATCACAAAATGATGGGTTATGTGCTACCATTCTTTCGAATAGATTTTCAACCCCGTCTTCTGTCTTTGGTGGGAAAATTCAAAGGAAAATACTACCCTGTTTTCATCTTTAGCTGCCTCTTGGATCCTCTCAATTACCTTCATTTTGTTGCAAAATTGAGAACAAAATGACAATGTTTAAATAATCTTGAAAAAAATACAGCTTTTTTTTAGCAGCCGCTACTAATTGGGCACGAGCAAATGAAGAACTGAGGTTAGAGGATATATATATTTTTTTTCTACTATATAAAAAAGGCAAAGATGGTCACGAAGGACAAACTTGTTATTCTACATGCCACCATCTTTGTCTTTTCTATATAGTAAAAATAATAATAAAAAATAGGTATTTTTTCTGAATCCCACGACCCTACAGTATTGTTTGTCCCTTTCTATCTACTATATTATCCAACCAAACCCAAGATCAGGTTAGTTTCTTCCCCTTGCTCTAAATTTTTTTTGTATCTTTCTTTCAATCTTCTTTCTATGTTCACAGTAGATTTATCAAAATTTGAAAGTTTTAAAAGAATGATTTATATTGTTTGTTACGAGTTGATTCTTTTTTCACTGTAATTTTGAATTTAGATCATCTTGCTGCAAAGTACCAAATGATCTTTGAAATTGTCTTCGATCAATTGTTGTTCAGAATTATTACTTAAAACTACTTGATCAATTGTTTAATTCAATCCTTTTTCTTTTGCTTTCTCTATTTCTCCATGCATGATGCATCAACTTCTCTTTTTTAAAAAGCTAGATTTTGCTTCTATTTCTCCATTTAGGTCTCTCATTTGTTTTTATATTTTATTTTTAAAGTGTCAATGCTTGATTTTGATCTTATGTGCATATTTATTTGTTTTATCTATGTAGTTTTTTTTGTTATTTTTTTTTGCGGTATGTGATTTTGGGTCTCCTTAAAATTCAGCAAAGCAGAGTAGATGGTAGTGTAATCGCCAGGTTTGGTGTTGAAGGGTTCAATCATATTTCAACAAGTTTGGCACTAAAAAAATTCGCAAACTTTGATATTCAACAAAGGTTGAAAATGAGTCTTTAAGATTTAAGAAGCACTGGAAACTCTTAAATAAAGGAAGTTGAAGAAGAATGTTTGAGAAACACTAGGAGATATGAAGTTCTAATGAGTTGATTGTCACTACAGCAACATTGTACACTCTAACTTACGCAATGTGATTGACATATGGCCGAAAGTTGAAACAGTTGAATAATATTTTATTTTTTTATTTTTATTACCATTTTAAAACTTACTGTTCTTCCTCCTTCGGCATGCATAGATGCGAGTTTTTAGCCAAGTGATGTGAAGCATGTTATTTGTTTTACTGGTAAAATTATGTTATTATTTTCTCCTATTTTAGTTGTCTCTTCTTCTTGTGGGTATATTGATATATTTTTCCCCTTTTTTTTATTTCCCTGATGTTGCACATTTCCATGGATCTTGAGATTTTTTTATAAAGGTAAAGTAATGGATCTTTGTAAAGGCAAAGATGGTTGACCAAGGGCAGACTTGTCATTATACCTGCCACCATCTTTGCCTTTTTGGTAGCAATAATAATAAATAAATAAAAGTTTCTCTATAGACCTATACAATATTCTAGAAGTCTCCCCAATTTTATCGGCTTTTTTCTCCAACCAAACCCAACATGCTGGAAGTCTACCCCAGTAGAAATATATTTACTCCCAGTTAGTACATTTTGAAAAACTTGCGTAGGATTAATTCATCTTCTCCCCGAGGTCAGTTCTTTAATTTTCTTCCAGTTCTTTCCAAAAAAATAAAATAATTTCATGTTCAATGAGTGTTCCAATTCCAGATCTGATTTTCTTCCACTTTTTTCTCTTAATTTTTTTTCTCAAACCTGCTACCATTTTCAAATTTTTATGTCAGATTATCTCCCCAAAGTTCTTTGGCTTAACCCTCTTTCTTCTATTATTTCTGTATGATCTTAATTTATGTTTTAAATTTTAGTATTAATAATGTCTACTATATAAAAAAGGCAAAGTTGGTAGAAATTCGAAAAAAAACAGAAGTATGAGGGAATTGCTGAAATTAGAGGGAAAAAAGGAATTTTCTAAAAAAAATTGTACTAGAGATCAAAAGAAGAGAGAAAAGAAGACTCAATAATGACTGGGGCAACTACTTTTACAATGGTGGACCTTGTAGAAATCCTAACAGTCCATGACCATGATTCTAAGTATTTCTAATTAAATTTTTTTTACTCTTTTGATGTAGTAAAATTAGTAATGTAGACATTGAGTCCTTTGTATGGTCATTGTTTTATTCTTTATAAAACTTTTATTTTTTAGGGGCTAAGTTAGTGCAAGTAAATGTGTATCGTCTTTGGTCTTTGTATGAAAAGTTTTTCACCTTTCTTTTTAGGCCTCCAGTCTCTAGATAAAAATATTGTTGGGAAGAGAATGGAGCGGTGATAATCGCTCTTTTAGATGTAACTATGATGACCCGACCCATCGTCTCATGAGTTACTGTCCCGTTTCCCCCATTTTCTGCTTCTTTATGCTTCATTATAAGAGTCTTGTGCTATTTAATTTCATCTTCGCGAAGTTTTGAAGGGTTTCATTTTTTTTTAACTCGGACTTGGAGAATTGGGGATGATTTTGAAGAGGGATTTCAAGGGTTTGGATAAGGTATGGATTCTTGAACTCAAAACACGATTTTATAGTGTTATTTCATAGATTTGGACTGAAAATTTAAGAAATTGATGGACAAAAATGGTGGTTTAGGGCTTGAAATTTAAGAGAACAAAAATTGGGATTTGTGTGGTCATTTGGACTCCGATTTTGGTATTCTTTATATGTATGGACTCTTGGCGAGACAAGGAATCAGTTGATGTAAAATTTTCTGATTTCCGAGAAGTGGACCCGGGGCTCGAATTTTGCTAATTTTGAGATTTTTGCTATTTTTTGATTGTTTTCGATTGGGTATTGTCCCATTAGCATATTGTAATGTATTCACTCTGATTTTGGATAGATTCGACGCATGTGTAGGCCGGTTTGAGGGGCAAAGGCGTCGCGAGCTAGAGAATTCGCCGGTTCGAGGTGAGTAATGATTGTAAATGATATTCTGAGGCTTTGAAACCCCATATTTGCACATCGTAGTGCTATATTGAGGTGACTTGCACGCCGGATAGCGAGCGTGGGGTAGATCACCTTTGGGGATTGTGACTTGGTTCGTCCCGATTGATGAATTTACTCGTTATCATCATAATTTGGGCTGATTGCCATATTTGGGCTTCGTGCCAGCTATTTGAACCCTTCGGGGATTGTTGTTGATATTTCCTCACTGTTTTGATGTTATACTTGGACTCAATCATGTATTTTCTACTGTTTTCAAAATTCAGCCAAGTTTATTTTGCTTTAACATTTGAAATGATATTTCCAATATTATCTTTGGGCTGAGCATCATGTTTTACTGTTGCCCTAGTGGCTTATGTGATTTTGACTGAGTAAGGCCAAGGACCTGTATTGTGAGGATACTTTTGGATCGGGTTGCATGCTGCAGTAGTGAGATACTGATTTGATATGAGGCCGGGGGCCTAAATTTGATGCCACAAGATGGCTTGATATTGCGCTTGGGCCGTAAGGGGCTCCTCCCGAAGTCTGCACACCCCCTATGAGCGCCGTCAATGATAAACAGATTGGGCTGCACGCCGCAGCGATATGTGGATCGGGCTACACACCGCAGCGGTACTATTACTGTTTTGTGTGTTTACTTTATTTTATTTGTCTGCCATCACCTGTTGTTTGTGCTACTTCATGTGATATCTACCAGATTGCCTGACATTATCTGTTAATCGAGTGTGGTGCCCGAGAGGCGGACTTTTGTGCTTATCTGCACTATTTGTTTTGCATTCATTTGCATCACTATTTGAAAATGTCATTTTCAAAAGAGGTTTTAAACTGAGCTAAGATATTTCTAAAGGTTTTATAGCTTCACCACTTTCTCTCAAAGGGTTTTTTTCACTGCCCCTATATAGTATGATGGTTTGCTTTACGTGATTTCTTACTGCTCAATTGTTATTTACCCTTATTACTTACTGAGTTGGAGTACTCACTTTACTCCCTACACCTTGCGTGCAGATGCATGTATTTGTTCATCCGGTAGTAGGTTTTGGCTGATCAGAGATAGAGCTATAGGAGTAGCGAGGTGACTGCCTACATTCGCAGCACCATTTTTCTCTCTTTTGGTTCATTATTCCGGCTTTGTATATGTTAGGTCTTGTAGTTGTATTTATACTCTGATAGATGCTCGTGACTTGTGACACCCCAGTTTGGGATGTGTTTGGGTTTTATTTTGCACTTATTAAAGAGATCTTTTGATAGACTATGGTTATTTAATTATATTAAAGCTGATTATTAATGTTAACTATCCTAAAAAGATAAGTTGGGTTAGTTGGATGGCCTCGTCTTCACGAGAGGCGCCATCACGACCAGTGCGGGGTTTGGATCGTGACAAGTTGGTATCAAAGCCTAGGTTACTAGGTCTCACGAGTCATGAGCAGGTTTAGTAGAGTCTCGTGGATCGGTACGGAGACGTCTGTACTTATCCTCGGGAGGCTGTAGAACCTTTAGGAAAACTTCACATTCTTGAATTCTTATCGTATGTCCTTGATTCAGCTTGAAAAAAAACTCTTGAAATTCCTTCCACGCGTTTGTATGCGTGCATGAGCGCTCAGTATCAGATGTGCCTTGATGGCTTGTGATTCCCCGATCAAGGGGCGAGATATGATCTCTGTGAGTTTGATGTTGGGCTAGTCTGAAGGACTTGAGGCCGGATATTTGCCTATGGCTTGAGCACCAAGGTGCTGACTGTGTGAACAAGTGTTTTGAACTTATATGTCCGGTATTATCCCTATTAGTGGAAGTGACGGCTGGATAAGCTCTGTAATGAGTATATTAGTACTGCGAGGTGTATCTATGCGACTTGGAAGTGATGAGAAAGGTCTAATGGATGATAGAAGAACTATTAGGTGTTTGAATTCCAACGTGATTCGAGGTATAGCTCCAAGTTATGGGCATGTGAGGAATCTTTTCATGTTTACAGTTGAGAGTGAAGTAAATTTTATGTTGCGGTGTGAGTTCAGACTCAGAAACAGTAAGTGATTGTGTACAGTTTATGGCAGTGGGAGGTATACAGAAATGTTAACTGAAGGCAAAGCAAGTGAGTTATCTCCTGAGAAGATGTTCTGGGGTCGTGTGACCCTTACGTGAATGTTAGAAGATCTTATGTGCAATTGAATTGTAAGTGTCGAAGTTTGAAGTTTTAGGTCGCTTAAGAGAGTGAGTTTAACTGTTACGAGATTTGCCGAAGAGTTAAAGTACTAGATGATTTGTGTTTATACAAGCTTACAAAGGATTTGAGTTTACTATCACTATGGTATTAAGGTAGTAGTGAAGTACATGCGTTATGAGTATTGTGTGTTTCGATCTATGGCTTCGAGCCAAGTTGGAGAATTTGCTATTGATTAGCTGATTGTACGGTTATGTGCTATGTTGGTTCCAGTTTAGGGCATGCGAGTGAATTAGCTATGGCTAGGGTAAAGGAAAATTTTGACAAAGGTTATATTATGCTTCATAGGGTATGAGAATCACGAAACGTCTAGAGTGTTGTTGGTAAAGAATGCTCGATGCATAGAGCGGGAAGATGCTTGTTTGTATTGGGATGAGGTTGCATCCTGCGATACCAGAGTGCTAAAGAGGTACAGGTCGTTCTGTTCGTTTGATCAGGCTAATTGCAGCGTAAATAGAGTAAATGACTCTCGAGAATGGTTCTAATGTGTTCAAGATTCTACAGAGAACAATCGGGTATCTTAAGGTTGTGTATGTGGTTAGAGGCTGTGTTTTCATTGGAAGAGGTCCAGACTTGTGGTATTTTATGTTAATTATGGTATTCTATGTATCAGTATCAGGAAAGTAAAGGTAATGGATTTAGATTCACAGGAAGTTCTTCAGATTAGAGTATTCTAGAATATGGTGTTTCTAGGAATGTTTAAGAAAGTATTCAGCGATGTATGAGACTTAGACATTGTGGTATTATGCTTGGGCCTCTTGTGGTAAGCCTGGGTTAAGGCATTGTGGTGCTACAACAAGAGGGAATAGCAAGTTGATGATGAATCAGAAGGGAAATTAGATATATGGAATAACTTGATAGAAGACCGAGTCAGTATGGTAAGGATATGATTAATTCTTTGTATGTGTTCGAGGTAACGAGCCCTCACAAGTATTTTGCACCAATTCTCTTGGGTTTTGATGGCTTGCTTAGCTTGGTCGAGTTAGACTGATTCAATCCTGGCAAGTCTGATTTGTGCAAAGGGAATTCGGAGGGTTCTTGATGGTTTAATCGCGGTTTGGAGATATATGTTTTCTATGGGCATGCGGAGCATGGGATGTGTAGTGACTTTTCTTCTAGATGGGACCAATGGAAAGTTCTTGACTATTTGAGTACGTAGATTTCTGTGGCTCGAAAGGGAGATAAAAGTTTTCATATTATCCTTGGATGGTATGGTATGCGCGGTATGTTGTGGAGGACCGAGACTGACGTGTGCTAGGTTACAGTTCAAGTTCCGAAAGGAATTTCATAAAACTCTTAGGCAACGAGTAGCCTCAGATAATCAAGGAAATGGTACTGCTAATTGAAAGTGATTTGACGAGAGTATATGTCTCAGAAAAAGGGTATGTGATTAAACTGATGATACTTCGGTAGTATTGCGACATTTTCTTATTGGATCAACTGGTGGTATTCGGGTTTACTTGGTGGCACGAGAAAAATTTTGAGTATCTATCGTGGAATGATTGAGTATTAAAAGGTGTGCATGTATTCGTACGGTGGAATTTGGAATCAGGTATGGTGATTCGTGTGCTACGTGGAGTTGGATACCGGAAATTCTCATATTCAGGCTATGTTGTGGTCGTAGATCATGTGCATCGGCACTGTTTAGAGTCTATCGGGGTTTGGAGACCCGAGCGGACCTTTTATTGCTTGGGATATTAGATCTTGGATGTGATATTGGGATTCAAGTTGGTTGTTTCCGTGTTGTGTTATTCTGGGCTATTGCGATGAGATGGTGCGGTTGTCTATACCGAAAAATGCCACGGATTGAGTGGCGATGTTTGACAGATTATGTCCTATTAGGGAGAGTCCTATATTTCAAAGACCCAGTGGACGACTTGGAAGGAATTGTCTTTCTTATTTTGGGCTCTTGTGATGAGTGTCAATGCTAGGACCCCTCATATTTATTCAGTTCCGGCGGTGAGGGACTTCTCGAATGTGTTTCTTGCGGCTGGGCATGTCGCCGGGCAAAGTTATTGATTTGGTGTTGGGTACCATATCGTATGGTACCGACAGGAATTATAGTAGTGGAAGGAACAACTTCAGGTTTCCTTGGTAAGGAATTCGTTGGCAGGCCAATGTGTATGTGTGTTCTAGCTTGAGTCGGCTTGGTTGGCCCGAATTGTAGTGTTGAGGGATAGGCTGATTTAACCATTATTGAGCTTATAAGCGATCTGGGAGATCTATGAGTTGCCTTATGTGTTGCGAGATGTTATGATTTGTTGGTTATGGGCACATATGGTGCTGTTCTATTGGGGTTCATAGTGGAAGTCGAGCGGGAAGAGTAATTGGGTGTTGCTCGGTGAATGGCGTAGTGGTTATGTTCTATTGGGTTTGCATGGTATGTATTACTTGTTTCACCGTGGGTGTAATGATTTGTTTCGGTTTCCGACATCAAATTGTGCGTGGCTATCGATTTTGATCATAGTGACTTGAGGTGTTTCATGTGTAACAATATTTGGATAGGATCGCGCATTATAGCGAGGCTACGTGGAGATATGACCTTTCGAGTAGATTCATGTGTTCTAATTCTATGATGTGAGACGAGGTCTCAGCCTTGTGTTGTGATATTACTGATGAGCTTGAGGCACATCTCTTTCGTTTAGGGTCATTTTCATGATTTAAGTATATTCAGACCGTTTCTTATCGGTGCGCGAATTATGCGAGTTGTGGCTTAGGCTTGCATTGATGTATCATGTCACCAGAGTGGTATGTTGGATTCGAGGTGATCGTCGGAGTCATTAATGAATACGAACGAATTTTATTTCAGCTTGTTGGAAGGATAATATTGAGGTTTGGCTCGGAAATTTGTTGTGGTGTTAGCCAAACGGGAAGTGACTTCATAAATGGCTGACCTGAGAGATGGTTATGGTTTATTGCGTGTTTCATTTATCGTTGGCAGTATATGGAAGTGTTGGAACGAGAATTTAATTAATAAGAGTTTCTACCAGTATTCGGGTGTTGTGTGCAGCTGATGTGAATGGAAGTTATCGCTACATGTGTTTGAGTTATGCGGTATATCATATAATTGCACCTGAGGTTGCAGGCATGCGCTATTACAACTAGTTCGGGACTGTTCAGAGTATATGTGTGAGGTTCTGATCGTATTGATGGTTTCAGAAGTGAAAAGTGCGGTCCTATGGTTTATGGACTATGATGGACTGTGAAATTTCAGCTATGTGGTGTTATCGGACCTATATGAGATAGGGTGACGTGGGATCACCTCCAGGTATATGCATAATAAAGTTATTTAGCTATTGGTTGGCTTTTATAACAACTCTGGGTACGATCGAGGACGAGCGTTTGTTTAAGTTGGGGAGGATGTGATGACCCGACCCATCGTCTCATGAGTTACCACCCTGTTTCCCCCATTTTCTGCTTCTTTATGCTTCATTATAAGAGTCTTGTGTGAACGAGTTGATTTGGATTGGTTTTAGAAGGAAATGAGACACTTAGTCTCTTTAAGGAAGGCTAATTTTGGAAAAATCAACCGAATGTTGACTTATGAGTTAGAGGGATCGATTATGGACTCCGATGATTCAGTTAGTTTTGGGGGATGATTTGTGACTTAGGGGAGCGATCGGAAGTGATTTTGGAAGTCCGGTATAGAATTAGGCTTGAATTGGCGAAGTTAGTATTTTGGCAAATTCCGGTTGGTAGGTGAGATTTTGATCCGAGGGTCGGAATGGAATTCCGAGATTTGCCGTAGCTTCGCTAGGTGATTTGGGATGTGTGTGCAAAATTTCAGGTCATTCGGAGGTGTTTTGGTTGGGTTTTTGATCAAATGCGTATTTCGGAAGTTTTAGAAGAACTTAGGCTTGAATCCGATGAAATTTGATGGTGGTGTTGTTTGAAGTGTTTTGATATTGGAGCAAGTTTGAATGATGTTTTAGGATGCGTTGATGCTTTTGGTTGAGGTCCTGGGGGCCTCGGGGTGATTTCGGATGGTTAGCGGGAAGTTTTGGCTAGTGAAACTTAAGAAATTGCAGTTGCTTCTGGTATTTTCGCTTCTGTGGAATTGGGACCGCAGAAGCGGTACCGCAGAAGTGAGGGGAGAGCCGCAGAAGCGGCAGGGATCGCAGGTGCGGAACTGGTGACCACATCTGTGGAGTCGCAGAAGCGACAAAAGGATCGCAGATGCAGAGTTTGGAAATTTGATGGGATCCGCAAATGCGGAGCTTGGTCCGCAGAAGCGGAAGCCGCAGATGCGGGGTTTTGATCGCAGAAGCGGCCTGTTGACTGCAAAAGCGGGTGTTGCAGGTGCGACCATGGAGCCGCAGATGCGGAAATGTTTGGGGAGTGCTATTTAATTTCATCTTCGCGAAGTTTTGAAGGGTTTCATATATTTTTTTACTCGGACTTGGAGAATTGGGGGCGATTTTGAAAAGGGATTTCAAGGGGTTTCGATAAGGTGTGGATTCTTGAACTCAAAACACGATTTTATGGTGTTATTACATAGATTTGGACTGAAAATTTAAGAAATTGATGGGCAAAAATGGTGGTTTAGGGCTTGAAACTTATGAGAACAAAAATTGTGATTTGTGGGGTCATTTGGACTCCGATTTTGGTATTCTTTATATGTATGGACTCGTGGCGAGACAAGGAATCCGTTGATGTAAATTTTTTGATTTCCGAGAAGTGGGCCCGGATCTCGGATTTTGCTAATTTCGAGATTTTTGCTATTTTTCGATTGTTTTCGATTGGGTATTGTCCCATTGGCATATTGTGATGTATTCGCTCTGATTTTTGATATATTTGACGCGCGTGGAGGCCAGTTTGAGGGGCAAAGGCGTCGCGAGCTAGAGAAGTCGCCGGTTCGAGGTGAGTAATGATTGTAAATGATATTCTGAGGGTTTGAAACCCCGTATTTGCACATCGTAGTGCTATATTGAGGTGACTTGCACGCTAGATAATGAGCGTGGGGTAGAGCACCGTTGGGGATTGTGACTTGGTCCGTCCCGATTGATGAATTTACTCGTTATCATTATAATTTACTATTTTTTGTGTTTACTTCATTTCATTTTTCTGTCATTACATGTTGTTTGTGCTACTTCATGTGATATCTACCGGATTGCCTGACATTATCTATTAATCGAGTGTGGTGCCCGAGAGGCGGACTTTTGTGCTTATCTGCACTATTTATTTTGCATTCATTTGCATCACTGTTTGAAAAAGTCATTTTCAAAAGAGGTTTTAAACTGAGCTAAGATATTTCTAAAGGTTTTACAGCTTCACTGCTTTCTCTCAAAGGGTTTTTTTCACTGCCTTTATATAGCATGATGGTTTGATTTACGTGATTTTTTACTGCTTAGTTGTTATTTTCCCTTATTACTCACTAAGTTGGAGTATTCACTTTACTTCCTGTACCTCATGTGCAGATGCAGGTATTTGTTCACCCGGTAGTGAGTTTTGGTTGATCAGAGGCAGAGCTATAGGAGTAGCGATGTGACTGCCTGCGTTCGCAACACCAGTTTTCTCTCTTTTGGTTCATTATTCCGGCTTTGTATAAGTTAGGTCTTGTAGTTGTATTTATACTCTGATAGATGCTCGTGACTTGTGACACTCCGGTTTGGGCTGTATTTGGGTTTTATTCTGCACTTATTAAAGAGATCTTTTGATAAACTGTGGTTGTTTAATTATTTTAAAGTTGATTATTAGTGTTAACTATTCTAAAAAGATAAGTTGGGTTAGTTGGCTGGCCTCGTTTTCACGAGAGGCGCTATCATGACCAGTGCGGGGTTTGGGTCGTGACAGTAACATTGTAGTTGTTTGTTTGCTCCTGTCTTAGGAACATTTGTTTATCAATATAGGAGATTCATAGATTGTGGTTTTCCCAAATAGTATTTGGATTTTTGATAAACATGAAGACTTCTCATGGTAAACATCTAAAAAATTAAGTTAATTCTCACAAAAAATCAAAGGTACGAGGGAAATGCGAAAATGAGAGGAAAAAATGACTTCTCTAAAAACTTCTATATTAGAGATCCAAAGAAGAGAGTTTTCTTTGCAGACCGCCTCTCTGTTCCTCTCTTCTTTCTCTTTATTCTCTTCTTTTACATAGTTACATGATTTTTTTAGTTCAGTTCTTTATAATTATTTTTTCTTTGTCATCATTCTTCTTTGTAATATATTCAAATGTATTTGTTAGTATTAGTTCTTGGAAAATGGCTGGCCTTAAAAAGTTATTGTTGGTTAGTTATTGGTAATTCTTTGACGTATTCATTGATTAATTTTTGCTTTGACTTCTTTTACCAAAAGCTGTTGGCTATATCTGATGAGTCCATACCTATACTTAATTTATTTTCTTATTAACCAGTAAATAAAATATATTTTTTTCCCTCAACATATAGAAACCACTTATACGAGATATTTTCCTATATTGGTTTGTTCTGTTTTAATTACAGGTTTCGCTCTTTGTTGTGTTGCAGTAGCTATTTGTTCATGCGGTTTAGTAGCAAATCACTGGTGGTAAGTACTCATATATTGCTGGATTTAATTTTTTCCCTTGCCTTCTTCGTATTAAAGAGGTGTATGTCATTTTATTCATTTCATGTCGTCTTAATCATACTTTAACTCTTTTCGATTACAAGGTAATATATTCTATCCAAAATTAGTTATGTAGCTATGCATATAATAGAAATATCTTTAGTTGGGATGCTTTTCTTTGTGGTATATTCCAATATAATTTAACTTACATACCTTGTACGCATATCATTCATCAATGATAAACATATAGCTAAAATTATAACTTTTCTTTTTTAAGCACCAGTCATTAAAAAAATATTTAGGCAATAGAAAAGCTGCCTTAATGGCAGATAAAAATCATGAAAATGATCAGACTTTTGGAAAAACACGTGATGACAAAAGGGCTAGGAGACGCGAATTATATAGGATTATGCCACTTGATAAAAAAAGGCCCCTTTTGGCGCGACGCCGTGCAAACATAGCTGAATTGAAAAGACGACAACTTACTGAAAGTTCAATTAGTGTTGTTGCTGCTAATGCATCATCCTCTAATGCTGCCAATGTTTCTACCAACCAGAGGTCTCTTAATATAAAAGACTCATTGCCTTTTTCAAGAAGAAGAACATGTAAGATTAAAATTCAAAATTTGTTTAAACTACATCTATTAAGAACAATAGTAATTATTTCTTTTCTAGGTTAATAATCTCCTCATAACTAGAGTTCTCAGGGTATGTTTTTACAGAACCTGGTTGTTCGAGTAGCATGCAAGCGGAAAATATGTATGTCAAATTAAAAGATATACCGAAATGCCAATTTTGTGGAGCAAAAAAGTTTGAATATGAACTGCCTGCATTTTGTTGTGGCAACGGTTCTATTCAATTAATATCCCATGAAATGCCAACAGAGTTAAGAAACCTTTATCTAGGAAATAGTGAGGAATCAAAATATTTTTGAACTTTCATTAGAACATACAATAACATATTTGCGTTCACATCCCTTGGAGTAACATATGACAAAGAGCTAGCAAAGAGAAATAATGGTATTTGTACATTCTGTGTTCAAAGGCAGATGTATCACTTTATAAATGACTTGATACCAACTGATCAAAAAGGAAAAAACCTTCAGCTATACTTCTTTGATAGTGAAAATGAAGTAAGAAACCGAATGGCATGTTCAAACAAACTGAATGAAGATACCGTGAAGAATTTGGTGGATATATTAAAAATTAATCCACACTCAATATTTTTTAAATCCTTAATAAATATTTTACAATTATCAGATTTTTACATTGCGCTTAAAAGTGATGTTGGTGTAGATCAACGAGTATATAATTTACCAATTGTATCAGAAGTTGCGGGTATACGGGTTCAAGATGATATCAATAACTCTATTCCTTTACCACATATTTGTATATATACAAAAAGTGATAGAAGTCAACTGGTAAATTATTATTATGGCTGTTACGATCCATTACAGTATCCATTGTTGTTCCTTACGGTTAAAATGGATGACAATGTAATTTTAAAAAAATTAAACATACTATTGATAAATCAACAACGCGAATATACTATGAACACGAATAATTACCGAGTGTAATGAATATGTGCTCAATTAATGGATTGCTCGATATGAAAGCTGAAGTTATGCAAAAAGAAAAACAAAAAAGAGACACAGTTTCTTGTCGTGAATATTACTGTTACAAAATTCAAATAAGAGATGATGAAAATATACTTTCTGATTGATTTGTCGTAATCTTTGAGTCTTGGCCTTCTTTCGCTACTATTTGTCCCTTGTCCGGTTGATATTTTCTTGCATTAGATGGATACTTTGCTTTCTCTTCCCTCTCTCCTTGTGTGCCATAAACATGATTAAAGATCAAACAATTATCTTTGAATGGTAAAATAAGACCAGGAAGTGATAAGTTGTGCCTGTAACAAGGAGAAAATATGCATGCCTGTAACAAGGAGAAAATATGCATGCAAAAAAACCTCACATGTGTTTATTGACCACCCTAAATAAAAAAGACCCATGATATTTTATTTGTCATGAGATTTTAAATTTAAAGTTGCTGAAGGATGCAGGATGTCAGAAACACCCTTCTATCCCCGGAAAAAGCTTGTTGAGAAGCAAAAGTATTTCACAAGTGTTCACAAGTATACACACCTAAAAGGCCCTGTAGACAAGATTACCTCAGTTGCCATTCCACTTGCTTTGGCAGCCACTTAGCCTTCATGATCGTGATTTTCTGTCAGATTAAATGGTTGAGTCTTTTCTTTGTTTTCAAAAATCAATTATAATTAGTGTTTGGATGACGTTTCAGGGCAAGGGGATCTACAATATGTCCCATGGCATTGGCAAGAAGGAATAATGGAAGCTCAAGCATAAAAGAGTTTTTTTGGAACATTATTTGTGTTTTTTTACTTTGATATTTCTTGATGTTCTGAAGCTAATAATTGGTTAGATACAGAAAATACAACCTGCAGACATATGGCCTATGAGGTCACTTGCTTAACACATTGCCTTTCTATTTGGGGGTTTAAATGCGTTTGATGTTAAAAATCAGTTCTTTTCCATTAATTAATTACCACCATTTGAAACGTCGCACTTGTATTTTTCCCTTGAGAGAACAGTCAATGTGGGAAGTGCAATTTTCAAATCCTAATATAGGATATGCATCTCAAATAATTGTAGGTCTATGATGTGTCAGATCTTAGATGTCAATAATTGATGAAGATATTAGCAATATTGGATCATGTGTGCCTATTTTATAAGTCACATTTGCTCTAAGCTATTTTCACTTCAAACATAAGAGACAAGGAGCTGACCGCTTGTTTTACTTTGATCTTATGCTAAGCTCATAGGAAATCTTGTGTTAACCAGTCCATGGTTGTAGAAATCAACAACGAGAAGCCTATCGTGATGAATTTCCCTCTTTACAAATTGTGTTATTGTTATATGAATTAATGACCTACCTATTTAACATCAACATGTGACAATACAAATTCATAGGGACGATTCCATGCAATACCTCATTTCTTGGATTCCACCTAAAAAAAGAATAGAGATGATTGACTAAAACGTGTCGTAGAAATAGGGTTCACTTGCCACTTTTTGATCATGTTTTTTAAGAATAGATTGTCTTGGAGTTTTAAATTTTATGATGAAGCTCCTTGAAATTCCAGGATAATAATTATTTTTAATTACAGAAGTTACAACAACAATAACAACAACCTAGTTTAATCACATAGGTGGAGTCTGGGAGGGTAGTGTGTACGCAAACCTTATTCCTACCTAGTGAAGGTAGAGAGGTTATTTCCGATAGGCCCTTAACTCAGGAAAATGTGAGAAGAACAAAGAAGAAAAAAAGTAGTAGTACTAAATAATAACAACAGTGAAATATGATAATTGCAACGAATGAAACAACATGACATAATAGAGATCTAAGAACAAGAAAATACAAGAGAGCTACTAATATTACCGGAAAGGAAAGGGAAGCTATTTGCTCACCTTGTACTCTAATTCTCGACCTCTACACCCTCTTATCAAGTGTCATTGCCCTGTTAAGCTGAAGCAGTGTCATGTCCTGCCTAATCACCTCTCTTTGGTGCTTCTTTGGCCTATCTCTACCTCGTCTCAAACCCGCCCGGACAAACTTTTCACACCTCCTAACAGAAGCATCAATACTTCTCTTCATGTACCATCTCAGCCTTAACTCCCACATCTTGTTCGCCATGGGTGCCACTCTCACTTCGTCCAGAATAATTTCATTCCCAATCTTATCTCTCTTGATATGCCCCACATTCACTTTAATATTTTTATCTCTACTACTTTCATCTTCATAAGTTTAAAAGTGGTTATTTGTGAAGTTTACCCAAATATATTGTGTTGTTGTGTTTCTAAAATATTAAAAATAGCATGAGAATGGTAAAAAATGGTGGTGAGGAAATAAAAAAAGGGGAAAGGGCCAAAATTACTCCTCTACTTTGGTATATTGTTCACATCTATCCTTCGTCTATTGGGTCATATCTACCATTACCTGTCACACCTCTTTTTTTACACACCTACCCCGAAGGATAATGTTTAAAAGAGTTTTTCCATTTAAAGTGACATTATTCGAAATAGGATTATTTATTTATTCAGAGTCGCCACTTGGGATAGGTTTGGCTTTTGGTGTCCCAAGTCACCGGTTTATCTTGAATCCCAAATCGAGAAAATTTCGACTTCTCGAATGGAGTCTGCACACCAGAAATTCTGAATAAGGAATTCTGTTGACCCGAGGGAAGATGTTAGGCACCCCTAGATTCCGTGGTTCTATCACGGTCACTTAAACTATTATAATTGGCTAAAAATATGATTTTAATGAATGTCATCCTATAATACAATTTTAAAAATATTTACCGCTTTTAATTAATTTTTAGGAAATTGTACGTCGTTTAAAACATGTCTTTGGATCACGTCACATGAAATGCACCTGGATCCTTGACACATTTTATTCAACATTTTGGGATTTGGATTTGGGTCACATGAAATGCACACCCGAATTTAGGAAGGTAAAATTATTAAAGAACGTGCCTAAAGTGACTAACGTGTTGTTAACTTTGCGGGAGGCCATAAAAATTCGCTAAATGGCACGCCCCGAGTTCTAAATATTTTTAATGAAGTAACTAAAGAGGGCCACACAATTTGTGATTTTATGTGGCGCGGCACACCTCGAATTATTTTAAGGATATCCTAAAATGAAATATTATTTTTCTATTAGTGATTGTCTCTAAAGACCTAATTAATTGGCATTGTTAATTACTATTATTAAAAGCATTCAAGGAATTCGGTCCTCAAGCTCAAGTCTACACTTAAACAAGAGGAAAACCTCTTAATTCAAATATGCTACTTAACTTGGAAGGCCCAAAATTATATGGCAAATTAAACCAATGACTTCGAGTATGACTTCAGGCTTCAATCATTTTGGGCTTCGAATTCAACCCAAAAGATAGCCGGATTGTTCAGCTTTATTTTTTGTAAAGTGGTCTAGAAACCTAGGCCTTAGAGCAGGCCCAAATTGACATCCAGCAAGACCTGAAACTCGAGATCAAGTCCCATGAGCCTAATTGGGTAATATTAATTATAAGGTTGTAAGTACTTGGCCTAGTATTATGCAGCTGAGCCATATTGAACCCAATTCTTTATGGCCCAATGGTCTAGACAGTAAACTAACTAAACCAACATTAATTGAGTCTTGACTTATCAATTTAACCAATTTTAACATCAAATAATAATAATCTAATTTATAGGCTAACTCTTTCGCCTTGTTTTCCACTATCAACAATTGGACAGCCTAGATTAGCAACAGATTCAGAATGGAAAAAGAAAACCTGGATGTTTTACTCACTTACAAGTGACCCTTACTTCACAAACAAATCCAAACAAAACTCATTGATCTACTGATTTTAAATGAGAAAAATAGATTACATATCACCAGCCATTCAAATGAGGATCCGACATTCCTGGACTTAAGCAAATGACTAATTTACAGTCTACTTGAACGACTTCAGTGTTCAAATCACAAACCAGGATCATAGACAAAATTCTAATGTCAATCTAAAGGCCTACTAGATCTATTTAGTTGTGTTCATATGCAAATCATACAGGTGTCCTGTCCAGTACAACCTATTATACGACTAGAGGGAATTACTAAGTAAAACAAAATTTTAAACACGCAGTAAACATATACAACTACATGAACATAAGATATCTTTGAATCTTCTCATTCCTTCTTCAAATCGGCATTTTAAGCAGTACATAGGGCATTTTGAGAGGCGTGTACCTGGAAATATATTGAAATCAAGAAGATGGAAGGATCGGCCGCAGTAAACAGCAATTAACAGTAGTTTTGAAGTAATTCCACCCAGAAAATGCTATCAGGTAACCCAGGCAGTGATTTTACTCAAGTAACACCAATGAACAATAAAAAAAAATAGGTTGAATAAACTCAAATAAACCCAAAAATGACCCCAGGAACTTCTAAAAACCACAATTACTTAAACACCCGAAAATTCAAGCCATTTTCAACCCTTAGATAAGTTGGAAATCTAATTTAGAACTCAGAACTTCAGGATCACCCTAAGAAAACTCAATGAAATAGTGATATTTTTGGAGTTCTTAGCCGCCTCAATTTTAGTATATTTTCAGTGCCTCCAAAATCTCTAGACTACTGAAGCTGGTTTTGAATTTCGAATTTCAGAATTTTCTAGCTTCTGAAACTTTTTTACACTTGTAATTTTCTCAGATTTTCCCTCTCAAAACTTTTCAGATTTCTAAATCTTCCAAACTTCCAAACTTGTGAAACAAGGCAAGGGGTATGCCTTTTTATAGGCAAAGCCTAAGGCAACCTTCAGATTTTCATTTACACCCTAGGTCCCTCTTTTAATTTCAGATTTTAACTAGTTAGTCCTTTACTTATTGGCTTGTTACCCAAGTTACACTACTCAATTTTCTGAAATTTTAATTGGAACCCCAATCTAGAAGGTTCTAGGGGGTTCTATTTTCTGTTACTGTAGGATTCTCTATTTTGAAATACCTATACTACCCTTAATTTGATTCTGAATTACTAACCTAGTTAAACTAAAACCAGCCCCTTTTACCCTGGTCAAAAATTGACTATAATTAATTAATCAAGGAGCTGAAATGATTAGCTATAACCAAATAAATTCAATCAGAATCAATTCTAATTAACCAAGTATCCTAAGGCTAAATTTATTATTAAACTAACAAAACCAGTAAACTAATAACTAAAATCAAACAAATAGAACTGAAACTACACTATGAAGAATGGCGAAATAAACTCACAAAATCAAAAAATATAAAGCAGTAGCTAAACATGTAATCCTACGGTTGAAATCAAATCAAATAACAAGAATGTAATCAGAACCAATTAGACCCTAAATCAATCCTAACTCAAACAAAAATAGAAGAAATACTGAAGATGAATGAAAGAAAAACAAAATCAGAGAACTATGCATCAAAAGGGAAAATTTACAAATAAAAAGGAAAAGAAATTTAAGAACACTCACTGATTTTGGGCATCAAATCGACTGACTTCGAATTCGATTCCCAAATACTGTTATATGCTTGTTCTTGCCAAGAACAAACACATACCATTATTTTGGAACCTGTTCGAACACTGATTAGCCTTGGAATTCGATCCAGTCTTTGGACATAAACCTAGATCTGAAATTCGAGAGATTATAACTGAATTTGAAGGATTTTGGTTTAGGATTCAGGAAGAGGAGGTCTAGGAGGCCATGGGTGTGATTTTGGTTGGGTTTGGGGGCGGCGCTGCCGGACACGACGGAGGCGGCGCCTAGGGTTTTAAAGATTCAAGACGTCTGGGTGGTATTTGAAAGGAACTGGAGGCAGAAATGGAAAGGGGAGGAGGAGGGGAACACATGGTGTAAATTTGGGGTCATTTGGAGACTCGCTGCCGGCGGAGACGATTTTCGGCGGCGGGGGACGGTGGCGCTAGGGTTCGTGTGTATTAGGGTGTTAGAGATGACGATTTTGGGGGTAGGGGGTTCATCCGACACTTTTATACTAAGCGATGGGAATTTCTCGGTCGTCAGATTAAAAATCTAGACGGTTGAGATTGATTGGAGTCCAAAACGGTATCGTTTGAAGTAGTTAAAAGCTGGATCGGGTGTGGTGTTTTGGGCCTGGACTTGGCGTGGGTTGAAACGGGTACAAGTTTTATGTAGGCTGGTTTTGGGTTGGGTTTTGGCTGGGTTGGCCCAAAAACCGGGTCTTTTAATAAGACCCTTAATTTCTTTTCCTTTCCTTTTATTTTTTTTATTTTTGTTAAATACAAAATTAACAATAACAAAGACTCGATTTAACTCTAGAATTAAACTAATTAATTTTTCTAAAATTAACTAAATCCTAATTTAAAAAAAAACTAATTAAAAATGCAAATGACTATTTTTGTTATTTTCTCTTATTTTGTAATATTAATTAACTAATAAAACTAAAAATATAAAATTGAGTCCTAAATGCAAAGGTACTATATTTTTTGTATTTTTTTTTATAAATTATACCAACTAAAGATGCACACAAACATGCAAACAAACACGAAATCATGCAATTAAATCCTAAAAATCAAATAACTAAAGGAAAAATCCTAATTTTATGTATTTTATAGGAATAATTCAGACGAGGCAAAAATCACGTGCTCACATTACTGTTAATCAAGCTTTTTAAAAATACCCTCCACCTAACATAAAACTAGCAGATTAAAAAAAATGATCTTAATTCTTTTTTTAAAAACTCATTAACCTGAATGACTTGAATCAATAAGTACCATTTTTGTGAAACTTCGACCAAGAGATAGAAAATACGATAAAGGGTCAAATAGGCCCATGTACTATTGAACATAGTATTCAGCAAGTCTTCGTTATACTATTGGTACTTTTGAGTCCCTACCGTTACACTATTAAATATTTATACCATTTCTTTAACGGAGGGGACATACTCGTCTTTTATTAAGACCCGACCCACCCAATTCAATAACTAATAACCAAAATACACCAGCCCCACTTAAATGAAAACCCTCGTCTGTATCAGTTCGATTTCATAATCTATTTCCTCTCTACACAGAAATTATTTCCTCCATATTTTGGTGTTTCCTCCATATTTGAACTTGAATTCGCCTGTATATGTTCGATTTTGTTTCTTCCTTATCAATTTAGTCTGTATTATATAAGTGGATAAGTGGGGTGCTAATGTCTGAATCTAGTTGTTCTTCGAAAAGGAGGTGCTTTTGTGGTGATATTGCCAACCACTTCACTTCAACCACTATTTATAACCCTGGTAGGAGATTCTATAAGTGTGTGAAACCTGGAGTAAGTGATATATATCTACAGATTTATATATTTTGATATTTTTAACAAAATTTTATTTTTGTTAGTATTCTCATTATATGTTGTCTGAATTTTGTTTGTAAGAACGAATCATGTGGTTTTTGGGAGTGACAAGACGAAGTCTTACCGGACAGAGCTTTGATTGTAATTAACAATTTTAAGTCGAAGTTTGATGGTGTTCAAGTTTAACTTAATACATTGAATAAGGCATTGAATGCATGCAAGATTGAAAGGAACAAACTGATGGAAAAAGTAGATGCATTAGAGACAATAAATATTGTTGAAGCAAACAAAGTAAGAGAGTTGGAAGAAAAAGTGATGCGTCGTTGGATTTGTTGCTGCTTTCTTGATGAAGTGAAGCTCTGAATTTTAGTATTATGTTAGTGGACATTATGTAGTATTTTAGAATGAAGTTTTTGATTTCATTACTTTATTTTGTATTTAGGATGAAGTTAATTGTAATCAATTATTGTTCTTGCACTATGTAGTAATTAGCTTTGTTGTACCAGAATACGCCTGCATATTTCAAGTGAACACAACTGCAAAACTGCAGAATATACCAACTGTAGTAATTTGCAAGTTTGCTACATATTTCAAGTGAACACAATTGCAGAACTGCAGAATATACCAACTGCAGTAATTTACAAGTTTGCTGACATTTTCAAGTGAACACAACTGCAGAATACACCTGCATATTTCAATTGCTTACCAAGTATAATTCCACAACATTACAATCCAAATCTAAACTATAAATGGGCAAGACATAAGTATATAGAAGTAGAACTATCATAACTTGAAAGTCATGATCAACATAATAGCAAAATAAAGGCAACATCATTAACATTAAATATTAACCACCTAAAATGTATTGTTACAACAGTAAATACATATATTGATAATTGGATGATATTTTATAACCCCAAAAACTTATACTACTAAGTTATAAGATGACATACATTTCAAGTTTCAGTACCAACAACATGTTCACCATTAAATACTATAAAAGTATTGTCGGATTGCACTAATTACATCCCAAAAAACAAAACAAAATAGTCCCTAACTTGAGGTTCATTTTCCTTTCCTTGCTTGTAGCTTCCCAATCCTCTGTTGCCTTTGCTTCTCTAGTTGATTCTCAGTTGTAGCAGACTGCCCCTTCTGGGTAAGTGATGGTGGTGTATATGGAAGATCTGTGGGCTCACTAACACCATTGGTGTCACCTGTGAAGTTAATTGATCTTGCCCCAGTTGGTATAGTTATTTTTTTGCCTCTTTTGAAGTCTTGTCATAATTTCTGATATAGTCATCGGTCTAACAACAACATCTTCATCATTGCCAATTTCTGGGATGTTAGCATCTAAATTCTTTCTTGACTGGCCAACTCTTCTACTTGTAGGTGTTGGCATAAAGGTAAATTTTTTGCCTTGACTGGGTTGAGATACAGGAGGAGCTGATAATCTTATATCATTGTGGTATTAAGAAAATTAAACATACTACTGATAAATCAACAACACGCATATACTATGAATACGAACAATTATCGAGTGTAATGAATATGTGCTCAATTAATGGATTGCTCGATATGGAAGTTGAAGTTATGCAAAAAGGAAAACGAAAAAGGGACACAGTTTCTTATCGTGAATATTACTATTACAAACTTCAAATAAGAGATGATGAAAATATACTTTTACATGCTGGCAGATTATTTCAACAATATACTGTGGATAAATGGATAAAAAATGAAAGCCAAAGATTAGACTATGCTTCTTTAAATCAGGATTTATTCAGAGCTAATGTATTAGGTGGGCTCTTAGATGTCCTACGCTGTGGGGAAAGAGAAGCTTCACAAGTTGAAAAACAAAAAATACTCCCACTTAGCTTTACAGGAGACCCAAGAGATATGCGTCGAAGGTATGTGGATGTTGTTACATTAGTGCAACGCTTTGGAAAACCTGATATATTTTTTACTATGACCTGTAATCCTTCTTGGCCTGAAATAAAAGAAAACCTCCTGTCAATGATGAAACACAAAATAGATCGAATTTAATAAGTCGAGTATTTCGAGCAAAATTAGAAGAGTTGAAAAATGATATTGTCAAAACACAAATATTTGGCAAAGTCGCAGCATTTATGTATACAGTGGAATTTCAAAAATGAGGACTTCCACATGCTCATTTTCTTATAATCCTTGATGAAAAATATAAGTTACTAACTCCTGAAGCATATGACCATTTTGTATATGCTGAATTACTCGATGAAAAAGAAAATCCTACTCTATATTCACTTGTTACAGATCACATGATGCACGGTCCATGTGGAGAATTAATGTAAGAAAAAAACAGGTCAATGTAAATTTAAGTATCCTAAAGAGTTTTCAGAACAAACAACTAAAGAAAAAAATTCGTATCCAATTTATAGAAGGCGAAACACAGGAAAGAAAGTGAAAATTAGAGGACACCTTCTTGATAATTCATGGGTTGTTCCTTATAATCCATAATTACTTTATAAATTCAACTGTCATATAAATGTTGAGATTTGTTCTAATATTAAAGTTTTCAAGTACATCTATAAGTATATTTGCAAAGGACATGATAAAATTGCATTTCATATACATGCTAATGATACAAATGTAGAGATAGATGAAATAAAGGAATACCAATCTGCTAGGTGGGTATCACCGACTGAGGCTACATGGCGTATATTTGCTTTCCCTATTAGTGAAATATTTTCAAATGTATATCATCTTCAGTTACATATTGATGGACAATAATTTGTTTCCTTCAAGAGTACAGACAATATTAATAAAATTGTGAAAAATCCTATGATTAAGAAAACAATGTTAACCGAGTTCTTTTTAATGAATAGAGAAAACAAAGATGCTAAGAACCTGAATTTATTATATCGAGAATTTCCCGAATATTTTTGTATGGTCATCAACAGATAAAATATGGACACGCCGTCAATGAGGAAATGCTATTGGTCGTGTTGTGACATGTTATCCAACCGAATGAGAAAGATACTATCTTAGACTACTTCTAATGAATGTAAGAGGACCAAAATCATATGAAGATTTGCGAACAGTAAATGGAGTATGTTGTACCACATTTAGAGAAGCTGCAGAAAGAAAAGGATTATTACTTTATAATAATAATTTGGTAAAACTCTGAAGCTGTAAGTTACCTAATACCATCCAGTTTAAGATAATTATTTGCTATGTTATTGATCTATTGTAATCCAAGAGAATTATGGGAAAAATTTGAAAGCCCAATGTCTGAAGATTTCAAAAGAAATCTGAATATAGATGCAAGGAAAATCCGTTACGAAGTGTTAAACCATATTAATAATATTCTTCATTCAATGGAGCGTGATATTAATGAATTTGAACTAATTTCAGAAATGATAAATATGCAATAGCAAAAGAAGCTAAAGATGTTGATTTCGAGAGAAATATCATTGTTAGTGATGAAGATTTACTGTTGAAAAATAAATTAAACATTGAACAAAGAAGAGCTTATAATATGATTCTCGATAGAATATTTTCAAATAGACCAGGGGCATTCTTGGATGAGAATAAAATGATCAGAGTATGCGACAAGTTAATTGATGTCTTCTTGGTTGAAAAGCCCAATCTTACTGATTGGAGAAGATTACTAGCATTTAGTAAAGAATGGAACAATATCCGACCCCACTTTATAACCGGTGTCAGAATCGAGCAGAAAGTGAGAGTGATCCTGGAATGAAGCACAAGCTACTCAGGCTTCAACGAAAGATGAGAGAGGTAACTAGCGCCTTTGCGAGCATGAAGTTTTCATTCTGTACGTGCCAGATCATGACTTAGTAACTGCTTTCATTTTCCAAAGAGACCCAATAATGTCAAACTCGTTTTGGAATAGTTTCAATTCTGCATGATAAGTCCAGATGTTATTATGTTGTACTTAAATGAGGTCCTTCTTTAAGGAAGTCCAAGCAAGGGCTCAGTTGAATCATAAATACTCAAAATAATCAATTATTTTATGTCTAGTCTTTGCTGATTGCAGTACATTGGGCTGAGGTGAACTTCTATGATCAATTTACATATTACGGGTCAAAGGATTGAGGATGATTTAAGGATTATTAGTGGATTTCTTACAGTATTTCTCTCATGTTAAGATACAAATTCTATATTTCTTTGAGCTTGGTATGTTTTCTATTAAACTTCAACCAGTAACTTTCTTTTCTAGGTTGATAATGATGTTCAGAGGCATAACGAGCTTCTTGAGGTAATCAGACGGTCACCATCCGAGGTTGGTGAAATTGTTGCTAGGCGTCGTAAAGATTTTACAAAAGAGTTTTTTGCTCATCTTCACACTGTAGCAGAATCCTTTTATGATGATCCAGCGGAACAGAATGGTAAATATGCCTCCTGCCTGGAAAAGAAATAGATGTGGTTCTTCTGTTTGCTATATTTTTTGGGGGGTCATACTGCTAATAACTTTCGGTTTGTTTTCTGCATTAAGATACTCTTTTCCTTTTGCAAAATATACACCCTAGAAATGTTGTTTCCCATATATGAAATCGTTTACTCTTACCCACAACCTTGCCACCTGTAAAGTCATCCCAAAAGACCAATGGAAAGAAGTGAGTAAAATATCAATTAAAAGAATTTCTCTCTTGCCTTTGAAAGCAAATGCTACAATATAATATACAATGAGATAGAAGAAGCTTTGGAGAACCTTTGACTTTGGGAGTGTGAAGTTTCTCTTGCTGTAAATTTAAAAATTAAACTCCACGAGTTCACAAACATCATTTCCTTGATTTTCATAATAGTTTATTTGTTGTTGATAGGTTTCACTGACAAGATCTTTCTTTTCTTAATAATTAGCTATGGCAAAACTAGGGAATACATGTTTGGCGGTTGTGCAAGCTTATGATACGGCAACTGAAAGTATAGAAGCGTTAAATGCTACAGAGTTGAAATTCCAACATATAATAAATTCTCCATCAGTGGATGTGGCTTGCAAGAAAATAGATGATCTGGCCCAGAAAAATCAACTTGATTTAGCACTGGTGCTCATGATAACGAAAGCATGGTCAGCAGCCAAGGAGTCGGACATGACAAAAAACGAGGCAAGATCATGCTTTTCTTCATATACACGTCCATATGTCACTTCTTGCAGTAATTTTTCTCTGTCTTAGCATTAAGTTAATTAAGAAGAGAGATGCTTACCGAAGTGATAGTATTCAAAATGACACAATTTTGAGTGATATCCAAACAATATTTTTTTGGGAGCTACTTGAGATTTTGTTGGAAATTCCCCTCGCCAATATGAAATTCATTTTTCTAACATGCAAATGGTTAGGCTTGTCAATTTTTTTTTCTTTTTTCAGGTAAAGGATGTCCTTTATCACTTGTATATGACAGCACGAGGAAATCTTCATAGGCTTATGCCAAAAGAAATCAGAATTCTAAAATATCTACTCACAATTGAGGATCCTGAGGGGCGATTGTGCACTTTGAAAGATGCCTTCACACCGGGAGAAGAACTTGAAAGGAAGATGTAGATTGCTCATACACGTATGTGTTGAATCTAATATCTAATCATTATTCTCTTTACATTGAATTTCTCACCGCATTCATGAAATATCTTTAACCCGTTGCCTTGATGTAGAAGCACTTCTATCAGATGTATATCGTTCTGAGATTTTACATATTTTGGAGGCTTTGCCTTCCCTTTCACTTTTAATGACTAAATAGTAGCTATAGGAAATAATTATGTATATAGTAACTATAAGAAGTTAACAGCCACTGAACAATAGTGATCTTTGAAAATTCTTCAATTTTAAACTAAAATGATTTGTCAAACTCCACTACTTTGCATTGGACTTCGAAAGGTCCCTATTCTTTAGCACCACAAATGATAACATCACTGTGAAAATATAATGTGACACAACTCGAATGATTATGTTTGAAAATATAATGGGCTGTGTGTATGTGCGTGAATATTCTTGAGATCCACCTTGATCCTTGCCGCTCATTTGTTCATTTTAATATTCAAATACCTCCAGCTCCTTAGGCAAGAAGTTGTCTGCTATGATATTTTTTCTCTAGTGTATTAAACAAAAGAAGGTAAAATAAACGCATAGTTTATGTTTTATATTCTCTCGCTACTAATGTAAGTGTATGCATCATTCATATTGTAAAATTAGGCGAATGAAAAGCCTCAAATTCAGGGAAAACTTTACATGATGTCAATTATTTTATATGCAAGAGCATAACATATTACTTCTCAACAATTTAGTTTGATGAAATTTTGGTCTCAGTTAATTAATGCCAACTTCTCAACATTTAATGCGATATTTTCTTATAAAATCAGATTTGCAGACGAAAAAAATTGAAGGGAAAGATATCCCTTTAAATTATTAATGTTACAGAACAATAATAATAGTAATAACTTCCAGTAAAACCAAGATGAAACTTCATAGGACTAAATGGAGCTATAAATGGCACTATAAAGGATGAGAAACCGAGTCTTGTAGCTTAATTTAGATATCTTGGAAGATGGAAAATAAATCACCATTGATATAATCGTTATCGACAAGGCTGACCAAGTAGTAACTGTTTTGAACCTGTAAACAAATTGAAAGAGCAATATTATCAGTAAAGTAGGCGTTCGGACAATATTTGGTTGAAGTTTGAAAAAATGAGTATTTGAAGTTGAAGTTGAAAAGGTGTATATGGACGTGCTTGGACGCAATAATTTAACTCGAAAAAAAATTGCAGTGTTGTGAGTGAAAACTATTATTTCACTTGAAATACTCTACAAGCAAGTTTTTCAATACTTTACTAGCATTTCAAATACTCAAGTTTAGTATTTGCAAATACTGAAACTTGGCATAATCGGTAAAGTTGTTGCCATGTTATCAAGAGGTCACGGATTCAAGCGGTGGAAACAGCTTTTTGCAGTAATGCAGGGTAAGGCTATATACAATAGACCCTTGTGGTCCGCCCTTTCCTATACCCCGCGCATAACCGGGGCTTGGTTCACCAGACCGCCGTAGTATTTGCAAATACTGATGGCCAAATTTCTACTTGTAAACAATGACTCGAGTATTTGCAAGTGAGGTCATGGCCAAATACCATAGGATTAACGAAAAAAATTATAAATTGTTAAATCAAAGACTTGTGACACCAAAGCAAGTGTATGAAAGAATACATACTTGTTCAAGCAATTTTCTTGATGGATGAGTCTCTGGGTATAATTGAGCCCATCCTCTTGACCAGATTTCAAATGCTTCATCCTTCCATACCATGAAACTGGCGGGATCAACGACAGTTGGTTGTACAATTTCCTTAGCCGGGAAGACTCCCCATGTCACCGCATTGATGTCAGTTTGGCTGATGTTGGAAATCCAGTTTCCTTCCTTGTTTACAGCCATGTATGTTAGGTAGGGGAAAGCATTGCATTTTTCGACGAGGGTGTTCAACTTCTCCCCGGAACAGAAAAACTCCAAGTAAGCCTTTTGATAAACATATCCACCGGGACCACCCCATCCTGCAGATAAAAAAAGTAAATAATCCCGTAAACAAATAAAAGGAGAACCTTGAGGTAACTGCTAAAGTTGCTGCCTTGAGACCAGGAGGTCACAGGTTCAGACCGTGGAAACAAACTCTTGCAGAAATGCTGGGTAAAACTGCGTAAAATAGACCCTTGTGGTCCGAACCTTCCCCGGACCCGTGCATAGCGGGAGCTTAGTGCACCGGGCTGCCCTTTTATAATCTCGTAAACAAAAACGCTATATAACCAAATCCCACGTCATGTAGTTATAAAGAATCAGCATACATGTCATGGAAAAAGCAAAATGTTTTTGCAATAAAAAGAAGGCTGACTAAAAGGATGTACAGCTCATTATGAGGTGATAAAATGGCTGCTATAATCAAATCCCTCATCATGTAGTTATAGGACGAGGTGATAGGCATCCTAAAAGCGCTAAGCAGGACGTGACATAAAGATAGTTAGCAACTACTACAACAACAACAACCCAGTAAAATCCCACAAGTGGGGTCTGGGGAGGATAGTGCATGCGCAGACCTTACCCCTACTCGGAGGAGTAGAGAGGCCGTTTCCGAAAGACCAAAGATAGTTAGCAACTCAAAAAGATATTTTGGGAATAGGCGATCTCATCTCAAGAATTTATGGACTTGTTTATTAAATAGTGTAAATTGAACTTTGACCATTCAGAAGAAGTAATTTGGTCTCTTTTCCTGGTTGATGAAGCAATGAATAGGTTTTATCATGACAAGTTACCATAAGAGTTGTACAAGGTCTTAAAAAAGAAAAGTGTGAAACAGATGCAACTCCTAGAAGACGGGATGTGCGGGTTAGACATTTGAGGGTATTGAACAAAGTTGACTAGAGAGGACTAAGCCTTGTTGAATTCCAGTGCATATTAGCGGAACTGTTTTACTTTTTGTACACTTTTGGAGGTCCTACAATATTTAGTTAGTAATAGTGACCGATGCTCAGAGTAAGCTGCCTACATGACACCCCTTAGGGTGCGGTTCTTCCCCGAACCCTGCATAATCGCGGGATGCTTCGTGTATCAAGTTGCCCTTATTAGTGACTAATGCTTTTGGTTGAGAATCATATTTTTGTGTAAAACTCTCGATTTTCTGTATAAAATCTTGTATGAAATGTTTTCCTCTCTCTTTTTAGATCTCTACTATCTGATTAATAACTTTAGGTTCAATCAATCAAAAGTAAGAGAAGAAAAATGATGGAATTGTGCTTACCAACAGAAGGAGAGTCAGACTTCTCAGCATTAACTGCAGGTTGGCTGTTAATAGTCAGGAAACCTTTCGTATTGACATGACCCAACTTTTCGTTTATGATCTTTGTCTCTGGCTGAAGACCATCTAGTTCAGACCAAGGGCAGTTTCTCAGCTTCCCAAGACAGTAGTCCTTAAATTTCTGATGTGAACATTATGCAAGGATCAAGCCTTTGAAACCAGTCTTTGGTTTTGACATGAAATGAACTGTATCCAAAAATCATACCTCATAGATATCTTCCACGCTATTCAAAGTTACAACCCATTCCTCTTGCAGCTTCTTATCACGTGTGCGTGCACGCATGAACTGTAGAGGTCAAAAGAAGCTATGTTACAGATAACAAATGTACCAAAACAACTCCTCAGGAAAATGCACAAAAATGCCGATTGTATCTTCACTTTGGTTGACCCGATTAATGATGACTATGCAAGCACTAAAAAAGAAAGGATAATTTAGGAGGACAAGAAAGCTTATAAACAAACTTAGAAAAGTAAATCAAGTTTACATATTTCCTTCTTTTTAGTAGTGCCTAACCTAGACAGTTCCCGCAGTATTTCACAAACAATATTAGAAGTTCAAATGACTTTGATTTTGCCTCAAGCGACATAAGCGCTGCAAAAGATAAAATAAAATTCCATGTCACATCTTCCCAAGGCCAAACGCCATTCGTGATGTAAAGGTAAGATATATTTGATTTATTTAAAAAAAAAAAAGGAAAGATAGCTCAGGGTATGCACAAGAAGGTATGTGATATCCTATAGTATCTTCTGTTAATCCGACATTTATTCTTATACGAACAGAACAAGTTTCAATTACCTGATAGTCAGTAAGTGCTCCGTATGATGGATTTTGAGCATTGCCCCATCTACCATGTGGATATTCATCCCAATCTAAGGTCCTTGAGATGTAGCTCTTTGGACGATTTGCCCTACCATCATTGACGACGATAGATCAGATTATCATCACAAAGTAAAAGGTGTATTCTGACATTAATTCACATCTCTACGTACCAGAATATAGGACGAACATCTTCTTTAACACGGAAAACATTTGTAGGACGTCTCCAAGGCAATGGCCTAGAAATTTTGGACTCTTCTATTAATCCAAGATTCTGCATATCCAAGACATCTCACAATTGTGAGTTGAATTCTTGCCTATACTAGAAATAGTGAAAATCTCAAAGTAGAAAGTTCAAAAGGTAAGAGAATTAACCATCAAAATGGCTAGTGCTGATTTATCCATGTTTAATGTATAAAGATGCAAAGTCTTAATGCCGCTGGCCAAAATCTTTTTGCACATTTCTGTTCCAAGGTGAATTCCATAGGCTTTGACAGCCTCCTCGTTGTCCTTAATTGGTTCCAACGCAGCCATTATCTCTTCTGGAATCTACAACATAATAAAGGAAAACTGAGTATCTACGAAGCTGAAGCAGAAGCTGCTAATCAGCCATTAAGCAAGCATCAAACATGGTCAACTTATCGTATTAATCAGCAACACCGTTTACGTAAAACAGAACAACAGGTAAGGAAAGCATGGCCATTTAGACACTGATTCAAAACGCTAACAACTCAACTAACATATTCAATTAAGGAAGATGACTCACAGTGTTACAGCAAAAGCAACAGATGGAAAGAAGATGTAAAAATCTAAAATATGGGGATACCTTAGTCTTGCAAAATCCAGTCATGCGCACGAAGCCCTTGTAATTGTTAATGGGCATGATACCCGGGACGATGGGGCAAGTAATTCCAAGTTTGCGGCAATCGTTGACAAATTTGAGGAAAATATCAGTATCATAGAAGAGCTGAGTTACGATAAGATCAGCTCCAGCATCCACCTGTAGAATAAAGTTAACATAAGTACCAAACTCATAAATAAAACAAAAGCTATCTAAAATATTCCTCTTGTTGTCAAATTAATAATAACATACATCGGATGACTATTATAATGCTGGGAATAGACTACCTTTCTTTTGAGATAAGCCAGGTCATTTTCATATATCTCTTGTGTAGCTATTCCATTAGCAGGTATAACATCAGGATGTGCCTCTGACAAAGAATCAAATTAGTAGTCAGTAACAGCACACAAAACATCAGTAAACAACTCATTTTTGCTTCAAAACTAACGTGGAATAAGTAAATCATGGTCCATATTTGTCCAAATAAATAACTCAAAGCCCAAGATCTTAGTAGCTAACCTGGATAACCAGCAACAGTTATCCCAAAGTAGTCCCCGTACTTGGCACGAATATGCTTTACCTAAAAACATAAAAGAAAATCAATTAATACTAACACAAAAATATTATACCAGGCATAACATAATTACTGTTTTAAGCAATTAAAAATGTGCTCCCTCCAAAAAGTTCAAAACTTTTAGACGAGGTGGTTGCACAATTTAATATGGTATCAAAGTATGTAACAGGTCCTCTGATCAAATCTCATTGCCCCAAAAAGCAAAAAGTATTTCGATAAGTTGGGTCCTAGAATCAAGCTCACACGTGAAGGGACGTGTTGAGAGACATTATAATTTTTTTCCAAGATATAATATAATTAAGTAAATCGGTTGTGATTGCAGCTCGTGTCAGGATATACCGTGGCTAGTAAGTCATTTTGTTTGCAAAAGTGTGCTCGCTAACATCATTAGATGTGTTGGGTCCATGAATCAGGTCCACACGTGATGGGATGTGTCTAAGGCATAATATAATTAAGTGGCTAAAAATTTTCCCTATCACTAATGGCTTAAACTTTTATATGAAATGACACAATTCAAGAGGAAGAATATCTACAACATTGATGAGGTGGTTGTATAATTTAACATGGTATCAAAACAAGCAAACAACAAGTCCTGAGCTAAAATCTCATCGCCACCCAAAAAGCAAAAAATATTTCAATGAGTTGGGTAAAAAACAAGGCTACATGTGAAAAAGGACAGCCCAGTGAACAAAGCATCCGGCATTCATGCAGGGTCCGGGAAAGGGCCGCACCCCGAGGGATATGATATAGACAGCCTACCCTAATGCAATCATTAATGGTTACTTCCACGGCTCGAACCCGTTACCTATAGGTCACACGGAATAAATAAGTAATTAAAAGTGTGTTCACTCTAACAACTTAAACTTTTTCATATGATGGGTCCATGAATCCGGTCTACGCATGTTGAGACATAATATAATTAAGTAATTAAAAGTATACTCTATCTACCAACTTAATCTTTTAAATGAAATGATCATATAGTTCAACCATTCATAATAACATACTCTCATGCAAGCATCAATGGCTGATTCCACAGCTCGAACCAGTAACCTATATAGGTCACATGTACACAACTTTACCATTGCTCCCAGGCTTCCCTTCAACATAATATGATTGAGTAATTAAATATGTGATTTCTCTAATGACTTATAATTTTCCATATGGCGAGTCAATGAATCAGGTCCACACGTGAAGGTACGTGTCAGAGACATAATATAATTAAGCAAACTTAAACTTTTAGATAAGACGGTCACAAAGTTCAACAATTACAATATCTACAATATCATATTAGACTACTAGATCCCAAATACAAGTGGGGTACATAGTAGTCTAATACGTAACAACAAGTATCACAAGTGGGGTCTGTGGAGATAGTAGCCGGATCTTATCCCTATCCCTAAAGTAAAGTTGAATATAGAGAGTTTTTTTCCACTATACCATCGGCACGAGGATACTAGATCCCAAATAAAACAAAAAGAATAAAGTAGAGAAATTACCAGATCGAGGGCACAAGCAAAACCACCTTCAACTTGAACAAACTTATCTTGACCATGAGGAGGATCACCACGTAGAGCAAGAACATTTTGAATACCATTAATCTTAATAGTATCAAGAGCATGATTAATTTTCTCAACAGGCATATTTGTACATGTTAAATGCATCATAGTTTCAACACAGACCATATTTTGCATTCTTTTAGAAATCTCAAGAGTTAGATCTGCTGTTGAACCACCTGCACCCCATGTTATATCACAAAATGATGGGTTATGTGCTACCATTCTTTCCATTTTTTCGAATAGATTTTCAACCCCATCTTCTGTCTTTGGTGGGAAAAATTCAAAGGAAAATACAACCCTGTTTTCATCCTTAGCTGCTTCTTGGATCTTCTCAATTACCTTCATCTTTTTGTGTTGCAAAATTGAGAACAAAATGAAAATGTTCAAGATTTGACAAGAATCTTGAGAAGAAAAAAAAATGCAGCTTTTTTTTAGCAGCCGCTGCTAATTGGGTACAGAGGGGCAAGCGAAGAAGTGAGGTTAGAGGATATATATACGTCGAAAGATTGAGAAGTTGGTGAGTGGTGGGCTACAACTATAATAATATTAGTAAGTGTATTTTTTTCATCACAATTTATTTGATTTTGTTTGACTATTTACAAATTTTAAGAGAAAAAAAAATATTTTTTAATTTAAACAGTTCATAAATATTTATCTCAATATTTATTGTCTCATTAAGTATAAAGTAAAAACTTTAAAATTAAATTATTTTAAATAAGTAGAAAGATTGAGAAGTTGGTGATAGGCGTGTTCATCGATCGGTACGGTACGATACGATATTAAGACATTTCGGTTCGGTATTTTTGGTATTCGGTTTCTTAAAATGCTATATCATGGTTGTACCTAATTAAATTCGGTATGGTTCAGTTTTTCTCCTTTCGGTTTCGGTTTATTTGGTTCGGTAACTTTAGTTTATTTGATTTGAATACTAACTTGTGCGCAGAATCACAGAATGTAATAATATTATTATTTAAAGTACTCAAGCGTACAAAACTAAAAACGTTTGTTGACAAATATTTTATCCAAATCCAATAAATATCAACCTAAAGAGAGAGAAAAATGTACATAAAGGAATAAATTTGATCAATATAAGTGTCTTGTTACTTGCATAGAATTACTTGATGAACTTAGAGAATAAAAGAAAGTAAAATCTTAGATTTTTTATATTTATATTCTAATTAATAATATGTGTATTGTGCAATATAATATATATTTCGATACGGTATCGGTATTTTAGTATTTCATTTTAAAATACCAAATACCATACCTAATACCAATTTCTTTTAAAAATTAAAGCAAATACCATACCGAATACCAAAATATCGAATACTAAATATCAAAATTTTCAATTTCAGTACGGTAATTCGGTATTTACCAAATTATGCACAGCTCTAGTTGGTGAGCGGTGGTGGGCTACCACTATAATAATAGACTATTTACAAAATTTTAAAAATAATAAAAACTCCATAATCTTTGCATGTCATAAATATTTGCTTTAATATTGTCTTATTAAAGGTAATAAATAAATTTAAAATATTATTATTCTTTTTTAACACATTAAAAATCAAAATAACACACAAAAATAACTAGAGGGTTAGTGGAGTGAGTTAAGAATGATGAGATGTTAAATTCATATTCACATAAAAAAAAAATACTAATCGAAGTTCTTTGTTCTTATCTATGCAAGTCTTGTTGAATAAAATTATGGGAATAATAAATGAAATTAATCAAGGTGTACAAATAGATCCGAACATTATGATTATTGAAAAAAATAAAGTGTCACATGATGGAGTAATAACAATTACTAACAACCTTCGGTGCGTTCATTTTCATTTCTATTTCTTTTTTGACTTATTATTGGTTTGGGGGCCCTACTCAACAACTCAAGTTGCTCCAACCTCCATAACCATCCTTTATTTTAAAAAATAAAAATAAATAAATAAATTGAGTGAATCATAAAGTTTTGTGCATATGATTCATTAATTAATCAGATCTGATTTTGTACTGTCCTTTTAAGAAAGATATATTTAGATCTCGTTTGGATTAAAGCAATGCTGTTCCCACATGCCTATTCATTCATATTTGGTTGGATTCCTCGGTTCATCTTATGCCAACGATGGAATAGCCTCTTTTTCTAGCTAATCAGCTGCTGTTGCCGGGCGAGATTCTATCTTTTCCTTGTAGTCCACGGGATTTGACCTTGTTAAAAGTATCTAATAAGCATTAACGATTAGAAAATAATTTTAAGTGCTAAAGCTAATACCATGAATAAATAATTACTTATTTGATAGAAATATTGAAATTGACAATAAGAAGTATCTAAACTATTATTTTCATCTCACTTAGTTAATACTCCACTAATTTGAATAATACAAGTAGATTTGAAAGAAAGTAATAAATGACTTCTTTTTTAAAACATATAATGTCTCAAAATTCAGTTTACTTATTACTCTATCTTTATAACATCTCGATGAGATCAGCTGGGTTGGTTAGGTGAATGATCATCCATATGGGAGATCTGCGATCAATTTTCCTCACCTGCAGTCCCCTCAATCATAGTTCGTCGCACTGGAATTGCTTAGTGCGTTTTATATCTCCTATGTGATTGCACACTGAATAGATTATCCGACATGCACCCGAAGGATACTAATTGCGGGTTTTCCTATAAAATTACGAACAACAAATTTCTTTTCTTTTTTAGATTATTATTGTAACATAGTATTCTTTTTACTATGGTTATTGCAAGGTTTAAAAAATAAGATTTTTATATCCAGTTTAAAATCAAAGGAAAAGAATAAGTTAGATGACGTAGTTTGTAGGCTGTGTTTGTCGGTAGCTCGATTCTTTCCATTTTGAGCCTCTAAATTACAAGGGAAGTTGGTACAATATGCCTCTCTTCTGCTATCACCTGGTCCACCCAGTCCTTGTTTTCCTCATACGATGATTGTTGTTTGAATAAATTAGAGTAAAACGCTTTTATTAAATGTGATTTTATATTCCAATGTCCGAAAATAATTAATTTTTATTAAAAATAAATACTTATTATTTCACCATAATTTTATTGATAATTGGTTTAGTGTTGGTTTATGTGATGACCCAAAAGGCCATCACTCGACTTGCAAGTAAATTATGTGTTCCGAGGCCTTAGAAGCCACCTTTTTCCTCAGCTCGATTTGTGTGCGCGGTCCAGGAGTATATCCGAAATGCTATTATGTGGAAATGTGATGAAAATCTTAATTTGGCCTTTAAATTTTAATTTAAGTTGACTTCGGTCAACATTTTGGGTAAACAGACCTGGACCCGTGATTTGACGGTCCCAGAGGGTCCGTAGGAAAACATGGGACTTAGGCGTATGCCCGGAATTGAATTCCAAGGTCCCAAGCCCGAGAAATAAATTTTTGAAGAAAATTATTTTACTGAAATTTTAAAAGTTTTTGAAAATTTGAACGTATTTGAGATTGATGGTATCGGGCCCGTATCTTGGTTTCGGAGCCCGGTACAGGCCTTATATGGCGTTTAGATTGAGCCTATAAAATTTGGTAAGAAACGGACTTGAAATGACGTGAATCGGACCCTCGGTTGTAAAATTTGAAACTTAAGTATTCTTGAGATTTTTCTTTGATTTTTATATTAAATTCGTTGTAAAAGCTGTTAATTTGGCGTTTTGATAGCACGAGTAAGTCCATATGATGTTTTTGAACTAGTATGCATGTTTGGTTTGGAGCCCCGAAGGCTCGGGTCAGTTTTGTATAGGTTTCGGGATGTTTTTATACTTAGAAAAGTTGCAGATTTTCAGTTTCTGGTATTGTGGAGTTTTGTTCTTCATGTTCGCGGAAGGACTCTCTCGAACGTGAAGGGTAAATTAGACTGAAGGGCAAATACTTCTACGCGAACGCGAGATCGCGAAGCCTTGGGGGTGCTACCCTTCGTGAACGCGAAGGCCTTTTGGCCGAGACAGAGGGAAAGGGATTTTTGTTCTACGCGAACGCGGCCACTGGCCCGCGAACGCGATGACTTGAGGAGCTAAAGCTCCGCGAACGCGAAGGTAACTGGGCCTGACCCTTCGCGAACACGATAGGCCCTTCGCGAACGCGGAGAAGGCCTGTTCAGTGAATTAAAAACAACAACAAAATTGGGATTTAGTCCATAATTTCATATTTTCTAAATTGGAAAGCATTGAGGCATTTTTCAAAGAACAAGTTCTTCCCCAAAGCATTGGTACATGATTCTAAACTTTTTCTTTCGATTTCCCATTGCATTTCATCAATCTACATAAACAAATCTCGGGGTTTTATGGTAGAAATTAGGAATTTGGGTAGAGTTAGGGCTTTTTGATTAATTGGGATTTAGACCTCGTTTAGGGGTCAGATATCGAAACTAATTGCATATTTGAACTCGTGGGTGTATGGGTGATCGAATTTTGGTCCGAATCTCAAGTTTCGACCAAGCGGACCGGGGGTCGATTTTTGACTTTTTGGGAAAAATGATAGAAAACCTATAATTAAGCATTGGGTATGAATTCTTTAGCATTTATTGATGTTGTTAAATTAATTTGGACTAGTTATAAGTAATTTGGAGGCGAATTCTAAAGGAAAAGTGGTGTTTGAGGCTTGAGTTGGCCATGGAAGTTTGAGGTAAGTGTTTGGTCTAACCTTAGCTTGAGAGATTATGAGTTGTGTCTTATTTGCTATGTGTTAATTGTGGAGTACGACGTATAGACATGGTGACGAGTATCTATACGTCGGTGTCAAGCATGCCCGTGAGTCTCGTATTGTAATTGTTGTGACTCCGTTGCGATTTGTCCATGCTTAAAATATTGATTATCATTGTTGGTTCCCTTGCTGGGATGTTATGGTTTATGATATTGTCTCCCTTGCCCGAATGTTATTATTATGGCATTGTCTCCCTTGCCGGGATGTTATTATTTACGATATTGTCTCCCTTGCCGGGATATTATTGTGTACTTTTGTGCCTTTGCCGGGATTCTTTTGTGATTGATGTTGATTTGTAAATGGGAGCGGGTGGCATGCCACCATGGTGACATTGGAAATGGGATCGGGTTGTACGCCTGCAACAAGATATATGAAATACGAGCGGGTGCCACGCCACCACGGTGATAATTCAAATGGGATCGGTTTGCATGCCTGCAACGAGATATATGAAATAGGATCGGGTTGCACACCTGCAACAAGAAAGAGATGAAAGTGAATACTGTGTTGTTTTCTTATTCTTGTTAACAATTGAATTTTGGTTTCTTTACACTTCTCTTTGGTATTCTGTTATTGTATGATACTCCCCGCAACACGCTTTCCCCCTCCCATCTTTACTGTAAATATCTACATTTATTTTTTGTTGTATATGATTTGATTGCACAGGTTTATTTGGTAGTCTGGTCCTAGTCTCATCACTACTTCGCCGAGGTTAGGCTAGGCGTTTACCAACACATAGGGTCGATTGTGCTGATACTACACTCTGCACTGTGTGCAGATACTGATACCGGAGCATTTGGACCGTAGTGAGGTAGCTGCCTTCAGTCCAACAGGAGACCCGAGGTACCCCTGCAGACGTCCGCGGGCCTTGGCATCTCCTTCTATCATTTCCTTCTGTTTTTTACTTATTCAAAGATAGATTCGTGTATTTCTATTCAAACTTCATTTGTAGTATTCGTAAATGGTCCGTGACTTTGTGACACCAAATTCTGGGTAGTGTTATACTTCGGATTCATGTAACAATGTTTGGTTAAACTATTAAGTTGTCGTCTTCCGCATTTCTGATTATTTAATTTATTCTGTTGTTTAATCACTTATTATATTAAACTGTTGATCATGCTTAATAAAAAGGGGCAATGAATTTATAACACTCGGCTTGCCTAGCTTTCACGAGTAGGCGTCATCACGACTCCCGAGGGTGGAAAATCCGAGTCGTGACAAGTTGATATCAGAGCCCTAGGTTACTTAGGTCTCATATTTTACGGACAAGCTTAGTAGAGTCTGAGGGATCGGTACGAAGACGTCTGTATTTATCCCCCAGAGGCTACATAGTTAGGAAGAACTTTACATTTATTCTTTCCTATTGTGCAGTTTGGTTTCTCAATGCTAATTAAATTTCTACTCTATTCTTTCTCAAATGACGAGAACACGTGCTTCCTCATCCACTGATCAGCAGCCCGAGCCCCCAGTAGTAGCTCCCACGAAGGGCGAGGGCGAGGGCAAGGGCGAGGGCAAGGGCGAGGGCGAGATCGTGCTAGAGGCCGAGGTAGGGGCAGAGCTCAGCCCGGAGCAGCAGCACTAGTGGCGGAGCCTCAGGTTGAGTTTGACGATGAGGTTTCGGCCCAGGCAGTTCCGGTGGGCCCCGCTCAGGTCCCAGATGGGGTTCATTGCTAACCCAGTACTCCAAAATGCTCTGGTCTGTCTAGTGGGCCTTATGGAGAGTGTCACCACCTAACGGGTTTGAGGTGCGTTAGGGCACCTATTTGCAAGTAACTCTGGTTTAACAATTTTTCGTTACCAAAGATCGAGTAAGGGCTCAAATTACCTCGAAGAGAAGGTGTTAGGCACTCTTCGAGGTCCACAACTGTGGGTCTGAGCCGAACTCGAATTATATGAATTAGTCCAAAATAAAGGGAATGACAAGAAGTTGGGGCAATTATTATAAAAAATCTACCAATAAACAAAATAGTTGATTTTAGGACAAATGGGGCCATTCTTCCAGGCTGTTTCATTCAGCACTACAGGCTTCTCACGGTGTCCCAGGTGATCGTGTTCCTCACATGAAATATTCTAATCAGCAGTCTTGTAGTGTATCGCCATCTCCTATTAGTGCACCTCCGATTTAGAGTTTTCAGGGTCGTCAGTCCCAGCAGCCGAGGGCTTTTTTTTACTTGCAACGACACGAGGCATATTACTAGATTTTGCCCTCGAGCACCGAGCAGTTCTCAGCACCAGGGTTCCCGTGCCATAGTTCAGGTACCGAGTGTTCCACCGCCCGCTCAGCTAGCTAGAGGTGGAGGTATGGGTGCTAGAGGTGGAGGCAGAGGTATTAGAGGTGGAGGTCAGGCTGTTAAAGGTGGAGGCCAGCCAACAGGAGGTCATCCCAGAGATGTAGTTTAGAGTGGTAGAGCCCAGCCCCGATGTTATGCTCTTCCAGCCAGGCTTGAGGTTGGGGCTTCCGATGCAGTCATCATAGGTACTGTTCTGGTTTATAGTAGGGATGCTTCAGTACTATTTGATCCAAGGTCTACATACTCCTATGTGCCATCTTATTTTGCATTGTATTTGATCATGTCTAGTGATTCTTTGAGTGCTCATGTGTATGCATCTACACCGGTAGGTGATTCTATTATAGTATATCGTGTTCATCGTTATTGCATAGTTGTGATTGGGGGTCTTGAGACCCGAGTAGACTTATTACTGCTAGATATGGTTGATTTTGATGTCATATTGGGGATGGACTGGGTATCACCTTACCACGCTATCTTGGAATATCATGACAAGACTGTAACCTTAGCATTGCTGGGGCTGCCTCGTTTATAGTGGAGAGGGACTCCTGGTCATTCTACTTGTAGTGTTATCTCATATATGAAGGCTCGACGTATGGTCGAGAAGGGGTGTTTGGCCTATTTGGCATATGTCCGTGATTCTAGTGCTGAGGTTCCTTATATGGATTCTGTGCCTGTTGTTCGTGAGTTTCCTGAGGTTTTTCCTTCAGACCTGCCGGGTATGCCACCTGACAGGGATATTGACTTCTGTATTGATTTGGCTCCGGGCAGTCAGCCCATTTCTATTCCGCCGTATCGTATGGCCCCGCCTGAGTTGAAAGAATTGAAGGAGCAGTTGCAAGACTTGCTTGATAATGGCTTTATTAGACCTAGTGTTTTGCCTTGGGGTGTGCCAGTGTTGTTTGTTAAGAAGAAGGACGGATCGATGAGAATGTGTATAGATTACCGGCAATCGAACAAGGTTACAATGAAGAATAAGTATCCACTACCGATGATTGATGATTTGTTTGATCAGCTTCAGAGTGCCAAGGTATTTTCGAAGATTGACTTGAGATCTGGCTACAATCAATTGAGAATTAGGGCATCCGATGTCCCTAAGACAGCTTTCCGCACTCGGTACGAGCATTATGAGTTCTTGGTGATGTTATTTGGGTTGACAAATGCCCCAACAGCTTTTATGGATTTGATGAGCTGAGTGTTCAAACCCTACTTGGATTTGTTCGTGATAGTCTTCATTGATGATATTTTGATTTATTCTCGCAGTCGGGAGGAGCACGAGCAGCATATGAGAGTTGTTCTTCAGACTTTGAGAGATAGTTAGTTGTATGCTAAGTTCTCGAAGTGTGAGTTTTGGTTGGGATAAGTTGCTTTCTTGGGTCATGTTGTACGGCAGAGGGTATCCAAGTAGATCTAAAGAAGATAGAGGCAGTCAAAGACTATCCTAGACCCGTATCGACTACAGAGATCTAGTGTTTCTTAGGTTTGGCGGGTTATTACCGTCGGTTTGTGGAGGGGTTCTCATCTATTGCAGCCCCGATGACCAGGTTGACCTAGAAGGGTGCCCAGTTTAGATGGTCGGACGAGTGTAAGGCGAGCTTTCAGAAGCTCAAGTCAGCTTTGACTACGACACCGATGTTGGTTTTGCCTACAGGTTCAGGGCCATAGACAGTTTATTATGATGCATCTCGTAATGGACTTGGTGTGGTGTTGATGCAGGATGACAAGGTCATTGCTTATACTTCACGTCAGTTGAATATTCATGAGAAGAACTATCCGGTTCATGATTTGGAGTTAGCAGCCATTGTTCGCGCATTGAAGATTTGGAGGCATTATCTGTATGGCGTGTAATATGAGGTGTTCACGGATCACAAGAGTCTACAATATTTGTTCAAGCAAAAGGAGCTAAATTTGAGGCAGAAAAGGTGCTTGGAGATATTGAAAGACTATGATATTACCATCTTATAGCATCTGGGAAAGGCCAATATGGTGGACAATGCTTTGAGTAGGAAATCAGCCAGTATGGGCAGTCTTGCGTATATTCTGGTCGGCGAGAGACCGCTTGCTTTGGATGTTCAGGCTTTGTCCAATCAATTCGTGAGGTTGGATGTTTTTGAGCCCAGTTGTATATTAGCTTGCACAGTCGCTCGTTCTTCTTTATTGAAATGTATAGAGATCGGCAGTATGATGATCCTCATTTGTGTGTACTTAGGGACACGGTGCAGCACAGTGGTGCCAGGCAGGTTACATTAGGAGATGATCAGGTTTTGAGGCTGTAGGGTTGAGTTTGTGTGCCTAATGTGGATGGGCTCCTAGAGTTGATTTTAGAGGAGGCCCATAGTTCCCGATACTCTATTCATCCGGGCGCCGCTAAGATGTATCAAGATTTGCGGCTGCATTATTGGTGGAGGAGGATGAAGAAGGATATTGTTGCATATGTGGCTCGGTGTTTGAACTGTCAGTAGGAAAAGTATGAGCATCTGAGACCTGGTGGTTTGTTTAAGAGGATTGAGCTTCTCGAGTGGAAGTGGGAGCGTATCACTATGGACTTTATTGTTGGACTCCCACAGACTCAGAGGAAGTTCGATGTAGTATGGGTTATTGTTGATAGGCTGACCAAGTCATCACATTTCATTCCTGTGGTAGTCTCCTATTCTTCTGAGAGGTTAGCTGAGATCTATATCCGGGAGATTGTTCGTCTTCATGGTGTGCCCATGTCTATCATTTTTGACCGAGGTACGCAATTTACCTCACATTTCTAGAGGAAAGTTCAGCGTGAGTTAGGCACACAGGTTGAGTTGAGCATATCATTTTATCCTCAGACGGACGGGCAGTCCGAGCGTACTATTCAGATTTTAGAGGATATGCTCTGAGCTTGTGTTATTGATTTTGGAGGCTCGTGGGATCAATTTTTTCTTTTAGCAGAGTTTAAGTACAACAACAGTTATCAGTCGAGCATTCAGATGGCTCCTTATGAGGCTTTATATGGTAGGCAGTGTCGGTCGTCGGTTGGGTGGTGTTAAAAATTGAGCATCCACCAGAATGTATAGAGAAACGGGTTCTCTATGAGTTTCCACTGAAAATACTGAGGAACCAAACTGTATAGCGATCTGGTCTTATATCAGTTTGGTACAGTGCTAACTGCAGAACCATTATATAGATGTGACACAAGATAAGTTCCCACTGTATGGAGAACCAGATTCTCTAGTAGTTCCTACTGTAAGCAATAGACTGTGCAGCTGACAACTAGAGATTATGATGCATTTTACACTCCTTCTTGCTTAATTTTTGATTAGAAATGTGTAAAAAATATTCCCAAAGGCTAACAAGTTGTACTTGATTGTAGGGTTTGATCAACAAGGTGACAATGTGTCAAAAACCAGCTCAAAAAGGAGTGAAACATGCACAAGTACCAAGACCAAGACCAAGTTCAGTCAAATAGGGCCAGTGCGGCTGCACAAAATTTTGTGTTATTTGCAAAGATGAAGATCAGAGAGTATGCTTCTCAGTCAGCCAGGCAATGCGACCGCAAAGGATTTTTTGCGGACCGCATTGACCTCATTACGGCCGCACCCGACTTTGTGCGGTCCACAAAGCTCAAGTTTAGAGAGATGCCACTTTGGAGGAATCTGGCCAATGTGGTCTGCGGTCCATTTTATGCGGACCACATTAATGGCCACCGCGACCACGATGCATTTTGTGGCGGTCCGCGGTGGCCAACTTCAGAGAGAAGATTTTTTAGCTAAGAGCCTTAGTGCGGCCGCACTCGATTTTGTGCGGTCCGCACTAGACCCGCCGGGGTATTTTTGTCCAAATTTTTTGGCCTAGTATAAATAGTTTCTTTTCCCATTTTTAGGTCATTAGATAGATTTTGGGACAGAGCTGTACTCGTGAACACTTCTCTTTTACCATTTTGAGTAATTTTAGCTTAATTTCACCATTGAATCTTCAAGTTTTATCAAGTAATTAATTATTATGGGTTTTTCTTCATCTATTTCTTTGTTTTCTTCTACAATTATGAGTAGCTAGACCCACTAGCTAGGCTTGTGGCTCAACCCTAGTGTGGGTAATTGATGGGTCTTGTGTTTTGATGCTTGATTGTCTATGAATGTTTGGTATTTGGGCTAATTTAGGGTTTTAATGTTGAATTAGTGGTTGCAAACACTAGTTTATGCCTAGTAGACTTTGGCTCTTCTTGAGAAAGAAAGCCTAAGTCCATGAAATTGGCCCAACAAGGAATTGGGGCGTATTCAAGAGATTGATAGCCCTAATTAAAGAGTTAAACCTAGAGATAGTAATACCTGACTTGAACTTCAATTGTATCACGATCCCAAACTCGGTCGTGATGGCGCCCAACACAACTGCTGGGCAAGCCCGACCAATTTCACTCTCAACCCGAGCATAAGGCTCAAACCATTTGTTTGAAAATCATTAACAACATGGAAATCAAATATATAAATGATAGATAGAAATAATCCAAAAAATCCACAATACTGAACAACCTCCCAAAGACCTGGGGGTCATGAGTCTAGAGCCTCTACCAGAATAGCACAAATATACTGTAAAACAACATAGTCTGAAATACGCGGAAAAGTCAAATAACAGAAAATAGGAGAGAAGTCGGGTGCGGACGTCAGGCAGCTACCTCGACAACTCCGTGTAAAAACCCTGAAGAACAACAATAAGCTCAGCTAGCTCCTGGAGTACCT